>JAPYZA010002119.1:3201-21583 GCA_030522685.1 Eupelmus azureus | reverse complement strand
CGCTGCATTATTTAATATTGCTGGGGCCGAAAGGTTTTACAGCAGTCGGTTAAACGGATTTTAAAAACTAAGTTATCAGAGAATTGCTGGATTATACATGGGTCTTTGGGTTTGGTGGGGATTATTATTTTGTTATGCTTATAGGGTTATCGAAAGCGCGGGGGCAAAAGGCTTAATTTATATTTGCTCGGCGAGCTTAATATTTTATGAGAAGAGGCTTGATTTTAAAATGTCCAATTTTTAAAATGTAATTGATATTTTTAATTAGTATAGTGGAGAGAAGGCTTGCAAAAAGAAAAGAATTAATTTAATGTGAAAAATGTTTTAACGAAGTAATTTATTCAGACCCGAGGACCTTTTAATGTCATCTTCGATCACTTGCAGGATAAAATATATTACCTATCCATTATGGAATATATTAATAATTTATTTTAGAAAAAGTATTGCTATTATAAGAAGATTTTAATTATGATAATAAGATTAATTTGTTCAAGATCGTAATTTACCTAAAATAGTAAATTATTAAAATATTAAAATAAACGTTTTATAAACTACATATAACTCGCTATGCTACAATACATTATTGTAATCCTTCCGGATTTACCAAAACCCTACTTACAAAAGGCAAACTGAAATTGTTTCTCAAAAGCGCATTACTCAAACAATGATACCTATCTACAATCATCTTCAATCAGCACGGCTCATCGAATCTCTACAATTTCAATACCTTCCAAGCTAAGCCGACAAGAATCGCACAGGCCAATAACCGCACTTTCAAGCTTTACAAGCCGCGCGCCGCAGGAAGCCAACTCGTCCGATTTCGCGCGATAATAAGGAAATTCAAGAATGATTTATACGTCATCTTGAGCCTGATGAATTGCCGGCGTGTCCTCTACCCTCGCGCTTCTCCTGAGCAAGTGTCGGCTGCACGTCCCCGTAATTCCATCCCTTCAGCAGTACGGAGACGTGACGCGCGCAAAGTCAGCAGAATAAAGCGCTAAATTCACACTTGACCTGCAGAAGGCAGGATACATTGGACAAAGGCTTCACTTTGAATTCGCTTATACGTATATGCTTGATGCGCTCTGTGTGGCTGCGTTCGTGCTGGGAATGTGAGAAAAACAAAAAGTACGGCCGCGCGTTCGAGGCGGGGGTTATTTCCTGAAGTGTGGGTTGCTCGCTTGATTTTATTGTTACTGACGTTTATGCTAATTCGGCCTTGTCCGGCTTACGCGGAAATGTAGCTTTGATGCGGATGTAAAGAATTCTCGAGAATTGTCGGTTCTAATTTTCATTTAAATTGTTGGGAGAATCAAGAGCTTAATGTTTAGCGTATTAGCATATTTATATAAACAATTTAAGATTTATATTCTCTATATGAATAAACATTTACAACAAAACCCCACATTTATAATAATTGCACTTCCACCACTTAATTTCTCCCCGTAACCCATAGACCTTCCGCTCTCTATTTCTAGCGGCAGCTGTCGCTTCAACGGCGTCATAATGCCGCCAGTTCGAGTCTTCTTGTTCCTGGCTGTGTGGGCACCGAGCGCGTTCATCTTGCTTGGCTGCTATATGTACGTCTACCTGGTGGCTAGGGCGCACGCTCGCGCCATCTACACCGTCGAGCTGTCCTTCAGGAATCAAACGCAGACGCTCGCCCTGCCGCGGTACGGCCAGACTCTCGCAGTAACCGTCGGCGCCTTCTTTCTACTCTGGTTACCCTTTCAGGTAAGGCATATGTGTATTTTCCTTTAGTTTTAATGCCAACCAAGAAGTTATAATTAACTAAATTAAATTGATATGGTTAAAATTTTCGTAAAATAATGAATTTAACGTTCGATCCTCGCACGACAGTGACGAGCGGAATGTAATAAACCAGATGCGCCTGGCTGATTCTGGATTCCGATCACGAAGCGCGCGAGAACAATTCCTAATGCGTAACATTCTAGCCGAGTTGGCGCGAAGTCTCTCTGAGCTCGCAATTGCGACCCAATGGAAGTACTTCCCCGGCCAGCGCGCGATCCGTAAAAGAGTGCCCCGATTGCTGTCACGCTGCCCTCTTTCGCGCTAGAGCCAGGATTTTCTCGTTCTTTTTGCCGCTCTGCCTTTATTTCATCCGGAATTCAATTTACGACTTTCTCGGCTCCTTTGATGCCTGTATTTCCGTATTCTAACTTCTGCTTCGACTTGCGGATCTAATGCTTATGTCACACTTTTTCGTATCATCCCAATATAATAATTGACGAAAATTTGTAAAACCAAAGAATCGAACGTAAGGCCAACCATAACGCGAACGAGGCTTCATAGAAAGCTGGCGAATCGATCGGTACTTTCAGTACAAACTCGCCAGCCAAAGGAGAGCAAACGAAGTTTTCTGTCTCCCATCCAGCTGGCTCCTCGAGCGACCTAAGCATCTTCTTATAACTTCTTCCGCACCATGGACTAAACTCGCGCGTTCGAATCCTCGGCGGAAAGTTGCTCTCGCGCGCACGCGGCAACTTTCCTAATCGCGAGAAAACTCGCCTGAGAGCTTTCCGCCGGGAGAAAGGGAGAAGCAGAGCGAGAAGAAAAAGGAAGGTGGAGGGAAAGAGAAACGGGAAAAGCACTCACCTACGAGCATTTTCTCGCGCTCATTTTGACGCCGTGTATATAGATCACTCTCTTTCTCTCGCTTCCGGCTTCCCCGTTTCTCGATGCCTATTATCGTTAAATTTTACAGCTTCTTGATTCGGGTGGCTTTCCGCGTGCTTCGTGCTTCGAGGCTGGGGCAATTCTTTTCATTTGGTCCGACGTTTACGGTCTTGTAATGATTCAATTCGGCGGGCTCGAGGAGAGGCTGGATAATTGATCGGGGATTTTATAGGGTCTAGGATGTTTATTGTAATGAATTGCGCTAATGATGTTAATTAAATGCTTTCTGTAGTGGATGAAATTAAAGTCGGTCGTTATTTATTTTATGTAGTCGTTTATGTTATTGTACAATTGTATATTATTTTATATTAGTTTACTTTATTGTTTTAATGAATGTTTAACTGTAATGCAATGTTTAAGTTTATTCCTATTAAAACGATATTAAAGTCTTGCAGTTACTGAAAATCACGACGATCCATTTTTTTGATTATCTTTTTAATTTTGATAAAATACAACGTCATTTTGTTATTTATCTAGTATAAATGACAAGTTAACAACTTTTTTATTCAAGCTTGAAAATTGGTGGATAAAAATGATAACTACAGTTAATTATTGGCTTAAAGTGACGCACGTTTCCTAAACTAGCTGTAGTTTATCTTTTGTGATATTAACTGACTCGAGAAAATTCTCAAATTTTGCATAAACGTAGTATTATTGTAAATAAACAATCATGCTAAACCAAAAGGTTTACCCGTTTGTTTCTGAAATATGTTAAATTAATTCATTGAATTTAAATATGTATAGTTATACTGCATCATTATAAGTTTATGCAAAATTTGAGAATTTTCTCGAGTCAGTAAATATTTCACACACACACAAATTATAGATACAAATACGTCTTAATGCAACGACAATGCGGTCTGCTTTCTAAAAACACTGCACATAGTTCTCAAAATATACCAAAAATTCATCTCTTTATTTTCAGACGTGCATGCTGCTGGACATCTTCTGCGGCACCAACATCCTCTCTAACTGTACGATCTGGCTGGGCCTGCCCATCCTCGCCCACAGCGGCACCAATCCCTGGATCTACGCGTTCCATCACGGTGAAATGCGCGTTGCCGCCGGCAAGATAGCCGAAGACCTCGTCGCCCTCTTCGGCGTCACTCCCAGCCGCTACGGCTGCTCCCCCACCCGACGCGGCTCTAACACAAACCTCGAGCTGGCAGAAGTCGCCAACAGCCAGGAAGAGCGAAGGCCGCCTGTTGAGGACTGCTTCGCAGCCAAGCATCAGTCAGTCGTTTACTCAAGCCGTCGTTGCCTGGAAATGTCGAGCAAGGGTCAACCGGTCGACATATCGCCGGAGAACGCCGAGCATATGTCCTCATCCGATAGCTTCAAACAGATCAACATCGTTGAGGAGGACATCCACGACTTGACCAAGATGCTCGATCCCAAGTACATAATCGACCGTAACCACATAATCGACTCGAACCACAACATCGACAAGATCAAGAACCTTAAGTACCTGCTGGACCCGACCTTCAGTAAGATCCGTCACCTGAGGCGGCTCAATCACAAACGGCTGGCGGGCAAGAACCTGGCCAGGTTTCACGAGTCTCGCTTCGTCTCTTATCAGAATCTCAAGACCGACGGCAGTCTGTCCAGCTGCAGGAAGACAGGGATGCACTTGAACGCGATGTCCGACCCGATGCTCAGCGCCGACAGTCCCCTCGTCGACGTCAAGAGCTTCAGGGAGGCCATCTATCAGCAGCAGCATCAGCAGCAGCAGCACAACCAAAAGAATTCGAGTCTCACCTCAGTCTCAGATTCGAACCTTAAGGAATCCATTCGCAGCTCTGAACTTAACCTTCAGCTCTTCCACAAAAGCGTGCTGGAGAGTCATCGGTATTCGGTGCAAAGCATCGGGCATCAAAACCAGCAGCACGTCGAACACCACAGGCGTTCTTTCAGTTGGGCTCGAGCGCGTCAGCGGTTAAGCAACACCAAATGCCAAGAGACTTCGAGTCCCACGCTAGAACTGAGGTCCAGAGATACGAGCTACGGCTCGCTGCCGAGCCCTGACGTAGCTAGCTCCAGATCCAGTCCGAAGCTGAGACACCTAACAATAACGCCTAATCGGCTGGCTAGTCTCTTTCATCCGGAGCCGATGATAGCCGGCAGACCGGAATTGCAGCCGCTGCGCAAGAACCTGGACATCCTAACGTACTCGGAGTCAATCGGGCCAATGCAACACCCCCGGCTGCTCGAGCCCTCGCGTCTCGGCGTGCCTACGATCCACTCGGAGCCACCTAGTCCCATAGATCCCCTGCCGCTCGACGCGCTCCAGGAGGAGGACAGCAGCAAAAGTAGCGCCAACTTCGGTTGCAGCCGCAACGGATCAGTCAGCCCGCTTCCTCAGCGGAAGAGTCCCTGCAGCATCAGGCACTCTGAGCCGGTCATCCCTTCCGTGCTCCTCAATATCGAGGACTTCAGTGCGAGCGGTGAGCAGAGCAGCAATGCCTGGTCCTCTCCTCGGGATCCCGGCTCCATCAGTCCCCGTGAACTCTCGGAGCTGCTGCTACGCTGCGCCAACGGTGAGGAGCGCGGACGCGATTACCGGCTAGCTGACAACATTTTCCCCGAGCATGACTCGACGCGCTTCAGCTCGCGGCGGCCATCCGACTCCAAGTGGTCCGAGTCTTCGCGCAGCCAGGAGGTCCTGTCTAACGTGACCGAGCATCCGCGCTTCCCCTCCTCCTTCTCGGTCAACAACTTCCAGAGCTGCAACAGCGGCAGCGACCTCAACGACCTAACCTCCTGCCTGGATCCTTTCATGTGCTCGGACGCGCTCAGCTCGTCGCTGAGAGAGTCGTTTTTCAGCGCGCCATCTGTGCCCGATTCCGAAGACATCTTCACGTCGTTCGAGGCGGACGAGCTGATGGATGATCAGGAGCAAAAAATCGTGCCGGCACGAGTGTCCGCATCGAGCGTTAATCTAGTGAAGCGACCGGGTGGGCTGCGACACGAGGTGCAGCTGGAGCTCCAGAGCAAGTCGACGGAATCAATGTTCCGAGCGAGAGAACAGAGCGAGCGGCTGTGCGCAATTTTGAGGTTAGAAACGAGTATTCACAGGAGCAGGCCGAGGGTCAGGCCGGTGAGCTGTAAGGATTCGAGGCTGGCACCGCTGGCTACGCCCACACCCACCGACGTCTGCACGCCCACGTTCGAACTAGACATCAAAAGCGAGGCCGGACAGCTCGGCGTCAGGGTTTAATTAGGGCGATTAGAGTCAGGAAGATTAAAGCTACGGTTAGCTGCGTGAGTTCACGTTGAACGTCAAGATTTGGCGGGTAATAGTTTTACAGATTGCGTAGGATTTAGATTTGAAACGATCAAAAGCCTGTGATTATTTTTGTCGGAAATAAAAGTAAACATTCAATATTTTATATTTTTGTTTTCAATAAAATGCCGTTTATTTAAAATAAGATTGAGGAAATACCGCGCGACGTTCAATGTGCTCTCAGCGTGTATATGGATTTTTCGTCCGCCACAGCGAGCAGTTTATTAGCGAGAGTGGGGCCATTAAGCCAGACGTCTGAAAGGGGGATGAATGAAATTGGCGCCCTGACAATTCCTCGAGACGCCGAGGCCATATACCAGTCTCGGACTCGGCTGTGTAGATATATCGTACTGAGTTTATTAGATGCTTAGCATTGTCAAAGGTGTGTGTTTAATCGAAAACCTTACGCGCTGTACATACAGTTCAACAATTTTCCAGTATTCGTGATTATACCCAGGCCAATCGTGTGTTGTCGTATCGAGCTCGCGAACGCATAAACATTTACCCCGTCAAGCACAATGCGATTAAGTGAAATTTGACTTCATCTCTCTTCCCGGCGGAAAAATTCAGCGTTATCGAAAAGACAAGCTCGCCTACATAAGATATTAATATATGCGTACGTGCGTAATAACGCAAATAGAGCAAATCGCTCGCATTCGTGATTTTATTGCCGTGTCGTTAGCATGACAATGTGCAGTTTTTTCTCACGTGTTCTACTATGTATAATCGTCATTTCGGCGAGTCGACGCTAAAGAGAGACTAATCGCTCGTACAGCTCTCGGTCGTTGGCGGTGCAGTGACGTATGTTGAACTTGGCACGGCTTGTTTTTCAAGTACCGTTCAAGGCCGGCCGTGACGCACTTTTCTAGGCTTAATTTGCACCAGCTACTATCTCGAGCCGAAGCCCCAGCGAGAGCCTCTCGAATGATTGTTTCCAGCGTATGCGTAATTTATCTCCGATTTTGGTTTATTTTGATTTTAATTAAGGGATTAGCACTGGGGGATGACGGTGATCTCAGTTACCTTGTGTGAATTTGAATTGAATAGTTTTTTTATCATAAATTTGAGGTAAAACTAGCGAGCGCGGACAGATAATCATATCAGTTTTGAAATACATCTACAAAATATAAATTTGATACAAAGAAGTACTTCGCCCATGTAGAATTGAATGCGTTTCCTCGCACACTTCAATATTTTCACCAACACTGTATTTTCGAAATCTATTAAAAAAATTTTCAACTTCATTCAATTCTCACAGGTGAATTCCATAGACCTACCAAAGAAAACAAACAATATTTTATACAAAACTCAGTCACCGCAATTCTCAATAAAAAAAAACGAATCCCATAGTGATTCACCGCGATTCATCCGCATCGCCGATTTAACAAACTCTAATGCACAATCCGAAATCCCAGCGAATTATCACCGGAGCGGCGATCTCAGACGCGTCTTAAACTCCCACCGCTGCTCTCTCAACTCTCGGGAGGCGGATACTCCACGGATTTCACGGAAACGTATCTATGTATATAACCATAGCGATCTGCGAGCGCGCGTTTATCGAGAGCTATTGTTATATACCGTAAGCTTCCCTGGCGTATTCGTTCGTTTATTCAACGTTTTTAAAAAGCCCTGGTTTATTTGTTCGATTTTCCACTCCCCTGATAACTGTATTATCTGTATATACACTATGTAGGTTCAGTGTTCGAGCGTTTTGTGACTCAGGCGTTGACTCGCGGTGCTTTGTGTTCAATCGTTTAGAGTGAAATCAAGGAAGTTAACATTTGCGGGAATAAGACTACGACAACAGAAAAGCTCAAAAATAATCGAAAATCGAAGCACATTTCCGCGCCGTCTGACCGCACCGGGTTTATTCTACTGCGCGCGGGCGATCGCACCATTGAGCTCTAATCTTCGTGTTCCGCGAAACGCTACAAAGAACGATATTCTCCACCTCTTTTTTTAAAACATCCGCTCGCTTAACGCTAACAAAGAAAACTCTCTCACTCTGATTTTCCTATTTTAATCCATCAAGAAAACGGATTATATCAAGCCCCGCCCTCTGACGATGCTGCATTGTCTGTATTCGCGCCGGAGGGCAAACTCGACGAGAGAGCTCGGCTGAAAGTTGTAAACGCGATTTACGTCCTCGTAATACCAGGTCGCAAATTTGCGTATGATGCGACCTAAGCGGTTACGTGCCTCTCGCAGCAGGAGAGAAAGAGAGGCGCATAGGGCAACTATCGGAACACGCGCGCGCGCGCGCCTACTCGGGTATAAAATATGAAAGACAGGCAGCGAGCTGTGTATTCGCGTTTTGCGCGGACGATGGTGATGGGGAAAAAAGCGGAGGATGCGCGCTTGTGGAGGAGGAAAGAAATAAATATACGCTTAAGTCGATGGAACAAAGAGAACAAAGTTCAAAGCGAAAGATAGTTAAATGTAGTCGAGAATAGATAGATATGAAATGCGTGAAATTAGATTTGATACTGCGAGAGAGAGAGGAGTGGTTTTTTTCGGTAGCTGAAAGTTCGATCGGATTATATTATACCAAAGAGATGCTGCAAATTTATGTAAGAGAGATTACGTAACAGGTATAGGACATCAGTGTTTAGTTGAAATTTTGCGAACGGATGTGCTGCATCTTTGGAATTTGGTTAATACACCGTAATGGAGAATCTCGCCTTAAAATACAAATGAAAATAATATAGAAATAACATAAATTATAATCAAATGGAAACGAAAGATTTATTTATATAACAAAAGCTAAAAGAAGGGCATTAAAGTAGCAAAAACCAAAGTTTACAAATATCTATCTTTACGATTTATTTTTTAGTGTTCTTGTACTGTAAGCATATTGAAAAGGGGAACAACGTGATATAAAAATAATATAAAAGATTTGTAAAAAAGATGACAAGTACTGTAATGTTCGATCATACAAAAACATTGAACCTATAGTTTTCATCATCCAAAAAGCATATTATTACTTTTTTTTTCTTTACTTCGAAAAATGTCTTTTTTAGTATTACAGTTTGGCGTAAAATATAATAAACGATATCATAAAATATGTACGTAATTGAAAATTGTAAAGGTTTATGGTGAATGTTATAAAAGCGATGACGAAAGTGCTTCAAGATGCCGAGGTCGAGCTTTAATCAAAATATATAAAAGTTTTACTGTCAAACTAAAGTCATACATTTATATCAAATCGTGCTTAAATTTTAATTCACGCTGAAAAAAAAAACGTGAAAGTTCGACGAAATCTATATAAATAAAATAGGTATATCTAACAGTTTTCAAAAAGAAATTAAAATTGAATAATACGAGAAAATTAAAATAAAAGAAAGTTTTAAAGTAGATTGACTTTAATGGGTGTATCAATGTAATATCAAAAATATGACAAATACGGCTATTTACCATCATGAATGTAAGAACTTTTCTCCCGTACAAATTACACATGAACATTATGATCGTCACTACGTTATAGACTGAAAAAATAATATTGTCTTAGGTACTAGTGGCCAAAACGTTGTCTTCTCATCCTTATTTTCATTCTCAATAAATATATATATATGGATCATTTTATAGCGCTTTCAAAAATAAATTTCCCTGCGTGTTAAGGCAAAATCCGATTTCGTCATTTAACCTGTAAGAAGAGAAAAATCGCGCGATGTAAATACGATATGTATGTGAAAATTTTATGCGCAGAGAGAAGCTGGACTGTGATAGGTGGAATATTTTGTGAGATCGATGAAAACTTACGTTACATACAAGCATGTAACGCGCCTTGTAAATAGTATCGACTTATCTGTGTAAATCGAAAATTTTAGCTACTTCTAATCTTAAGTTTATACTTGTAGATGATCTATAATAATTTGCCTACTGCTATATCTTTTGCATTATACTAAGAAATTAAGCGAAACTTATCCGTAAACTTGTAAGTAGGTATTTAATAAATTTAATAAATAACGTGAGCCAGTACTCTAAATCTTCTATACTGGTTTTAATTTAAATGTTAAACGATTAAATATTTAAAAATAAACTAAATCTTAAAAAAATTATCAATGATGAGCAACTTTGAATATAACTTATAAAAAAAAATTTTGAGTATTGGTGCGCGTTATTTCTAACAATATTCAATCATCGGAAATGAATATTCCTGTTTCTTATAAAGCGAAAAGGCCAAGCCATGTAAGATGTTAGTTTGTAAAGTGAATATTAAATATGCTGCGTCATGTGTACATAAGTAAGCAAGAATATTATTAATTATTATTAAATCATTTGTCCCACGTCAATTCAGCGCAATACTCTTGCAAAAATTGCGATTATCGTGTGCCAAGTGCATATAATAGAAATTGTTTTCATTCAAGTCGATCTTACAAATTCCCCTCAAGTCATCTGATAAGATTTCTCTATATTTCGAATGATGATTAGATTAATCGTAAATGAATATTGATCCGAATGAGCAAGTTCAAAGATGAAACCAGAAAAGGACCAAAGATAAATAAAGTCAGAAACCCTCTTTAGTCATACACTTTAATGAAAAATCTTGTCATTGAACATGAAATTTATTATCACAGATAAAGTATACAATGTTTATCTGTGATAATAAATTAATCGTTATCTTTTTGATAATTTTGCTGAACAAATATTTAGTCAAAAAATATCATTAAATATGTAAAATAAATATTATAAACTAAAAAGAAAATTTGAAAATTATCTCTCAATTAAAAATAGTAAAATGAAAATTGTATAATAAAATAATTTTATAAATGCATTGTTAAGAATTGTAAAAGTTTATTCATCATTCACGAATTATCAAAAGAATAACGATATCCGAAGTATGTACTCTATTGTTAAGTACACTTAGATAGTAGGTTTAGACAAAGTTGCGAGCGCTAATCGAATACTTACTGTACACAATTTAGTTTTCCTTTTTTTCGTTGATAACAGATGAAAGCATCCCTTCTGTATTACAGGATATAAGCTGCCCTAAACTATAGACACGTAAATTATCGCAAAAATTAAAAAAAAAAAAAATGTTAGAACGTTACAATTTGACTTTAATTATTATAGTTGAAAATTCAGAATTTTCGATGATCCTGTAATATTCGAACGAAATTGTACGAATCTGTCAATACGTAGGAAGTTTTAAAATAATTATATGTTTTTTATACGTAAAGTAAAAAAAAAACAAATAGGTCTGCTGTACAAAAATGTGCTACTGTAGAAACTCCTGTTTTCTATATGATAATTTAAAAGAATACAATAGTTCGGAAAGAAAGTTAGCGATTTAGTAAAAATTATCGCAAGAGATGGAATAAAAATTTATTATATAATAAAGCTACCATCTGTACTCAATATGCCAATGAAAAGTAAAAAAAGAAAAACTACTTTTTTATACGCGAAGAAAAATAAATCAATCTAAAGTGTATGATTACGTATTGATATGCGATTGTAATTTTATCAAAATAACGTCGTTATTGTATCCGTAATAAATATACCTCTGACTACTCTTGTACCTAAACGGTGACTCCGTGCATAAGTACATTTTTTTACTGCATTACTTTTTTAATTAAAAACGTTTGTTTTAATTAAGTAGTTCTCAATTACGTAAAGTAGTAGTGCAATAATTAAACTTCCGATTGTAAACTGTACATATATATAAATAAATTATTGAATAGATTTCATTATGAAACATATTGTTTTATTAATTTGACTCAGTTGAATTATAATTTTGTAGATAAGTTAAACATTTATTGTAAATTTGTTTGTAAAAACTTTCATAAACTATTTGTTATTTTATATATTGTAAACTTATTTATGTTGAAATATTACGAAATTTTGAAAACATATGTACAAATTCACGAGAATTTTTATTTGTGCGAAGGTGTTATTTAATTAATTATTAGATTTTGGAGCACCATTTGGACAGATCCGCCAAGGCGATACTTCAGTATTTATATAATAATACAGACATCGATATATTTTTTAATAACACCGCTTTATTTTTATGTGGAATGAAAACAGACTAACGTTGTTATATCTCTGAATAAATCTCTGAAAAATAACAAAAATCGTTATATTTTTCTCTCCAATTCTTATATTTTTTCTAATACTGTACAGATAAAATACTCTATATTTTATACTGTGTATGTACATATAAGTATTATTAAATGCACAGAAAAATATGCATAGTTCGAAAAAAGTTAAATAATTAAATCGCTCGGTTAATTATACACTCTGCTCGGGTCCTATCACGAGCTCCACCGATGCGGCTGAAGTGATCAGTGGACATTAGCCACCGGTGCAATGATACACTTCGTGCAATGCCGAGTGTCCGCTGTACAATCTAATGATGTACCAATCATTCGAAAAATTTATTCCGATACCAACTCTAGGTTGTCACGCTACAAGCTGACAAGAGGGTAAGCTGCGACGAAATCTCCCCCGCGAGAAAATGCGCGCACGCTGATCACGCACCGCGCTCTTATTCACATATTGCTCACACACACACTCATGACACCGCATCTACTTACTGCAACTCTCCACTTGTTATAGGAGAGAAGTCGCAGGTAGATGTACTGGAGCCACAAGTCCGTGCTTGCGTCATGCGTGCACTCCAGTGTTGTAGAGAAGAATTGAATTTTGAATACAGTTCTAACTTACCTTTTCTAGTGGAATCGAATATAATATTGCCGTTGGCTGTTTGGCTCTGATTTCTCCTTTCACAAGATTAGCTGGGCCGCGGTCACTCGATTCACTTTTTTACACTTTTTATTACTTTAAAACCGTCGCGTTACTTTCTCGTGCCTCTTTTCGCGCGCGAAACCGGTCAGGCAATGAGATTTTGTGATACGCTCGCGGCGTCTCCCTCTTTCTCGGAATCAACCGCTCGCGGCTCGGACCGGCCAACGGCGCTTGCGCGGCGCGAGTTTTGCGCTATGTGCGCATGCGCGAACGACTCAGACGAATAGCGCGTAAATAATTCAAATTTGAATAATGAAAATTCGCGAATGTCACAAACTTTTTAAAATTGAGTTCAAAGAGAAATTCCATGTGTTATGCAAAAAGACAAAATGAATAATTGTTTCTTTCGCATTAAATAATATTTACATTTTCTAAAAAAATATAAATAAAAAGAATAAAATAAAAACTTAAGAAAATTAATTTTTATTTTAACGTATATTTTTGCATCTAACTGAAAGTAACATAAAAATAACCAGATAAAGTAGAAACAGAGCGATTTATGCTTATGCAAAATAATATTTTCATAAATTTGTATTCCCGCTATCTTACAGCGCATGTAATCAAAAAATCGAATTCCATTAAAAATATCTTCATTATCAACCTCAAACCAAACATTACCCTCAGTCGTTAATTACCATCCAAATAATTCAAATAACAGCTCCCGCGCATGGGTGAGTCAGATTATTTCGAGCGTACACCTAACCTCTTCCGCAGCCGGAATAACCCGTGCATTATCTCGAGCTTCATTTCCTCCAATTACACTGCCGTGCGTGTGCACAAGTGTTGTACAACGGGGCAACGTAAAGAATGGCAAGGATGACGACATAACCTGCAATAAGTAAGAGTTTACGTTGCCAGTCAGAAAGGTGCTTGCAGGTTTTGCGCTGAAATATGGCTGAGACTCAGGAGCTAAGTGCTGGCGACTGCACCAATAAGCTGGAACAAATGAGCGTTCAGGAAGACGTGGAGAAGCCGACGGTTAACGGCGCGACAGACGGCGACGATGTCGTTACCCCGTGGACTGTCGAGGGCACCAGCGACAGCGGAATCGATTATGACAAATTAATAAGTAATTATTGATGGGGTTTTTTGTTACATTTTTCTCTTACATTATTCTCTTACATTTTATTTGGTTTATAAAATTTGTTCATTGTCAGGTTGGAATTTCATTGTATGATGCAATGAAAATTATTTATAATTATAAGTTACTGACGTGCTTTCTGTATTTTTTTCAGAACGATTTGGAAGTTCGAAGATAGATGCTGAGCTGCTGAGTAGGTTTGAGAAAATCACTGGCCAGAAGCCACATCACTTTCTTCGGAGAGGAATTTTCTTCTCTCATAGAGATATGCACACGATATTAAACTTGTATGAACAAGGCAAACCATTTTACCTGTACACAGGTAGAGGTCCCAGTTCCGATTCTATGCATTTAGGCCATCTTATTCCATTTATGTTCTGTAAATGGCTGCAGGATGTGTTTGACGTACCTCTGGTAATTCAGTTGACAGATGATGAAAAGGCCATATGGAAGAACTTGAAAATCGAAGATGCTATCAAGTTGGCTTATGCTAATGCTAAAGACATTATAGCATGTGGTTTTAGATTAGAAAAAACATTTATATTCTCAAATTTAGAATATATGAATCCTGCATTTTACCAAAACATGATCAGGATACAAAAATGTGTTACTCTTAATCAAGTGAGAGGTATATTTGGTTTTGGAGATAGTGACCCCATAGCAAAAATTAGTTTTCCTCCAACACAAGCTGCACCGGCTCTGTGCAGTACTTTTCCTTTTATTTTTAAGGGTGCTAAGGTTCCATGTCTTATTCCATGTGCTATAGATCAAGATCCATACTTCAGGATGACAAGAGATGTTGCACCAAGGATTAATCATCCAAAACCAGCACTGTTGCACTCCACATTTTTCCCTGCACTGCAAGGTTCTAAAACAAAAATGTCTGCTAGTGATAATAATACTGCTATATTTCTTACTGATACTGCTAAGCAAATTAAGAATAAAGTTAACAAACATGCATTCTCTGGTGGTCAAGCAACTATTGAAGAACACAGACAGTTAGGAGGAAACTGCGAAATTGATATATCTTATCAATGGTTGAGGTTCTTTTTAGAGGATGATGAAAGACTAGAACAAATTAGAAAAGTAAGAGCAGAGACTAATTTAGTCGTTTATTTCCATACTTGTTACATATTTTTAATTTTATTAATATTAAAATTCTTTTACAGGGTTACACTAGTGGGGAAATATTAACTGGTGAACTAAAGAAAGAACTAATAGAAGTTGTACAAAAGATAGTTTTATCACATCAAGAAACTAGAAGTAAAATTACGGATGAAGTACTAAAGCAGTATATGGTGCCTCGTGATCTTGGTTTTGTAATAAAAAGTAAATGAATTAATACTTACTTTTATGAATTTTAGGTTTCATTTTTCAAATTTTTATTTAATTTCAATTTATTTATTTCATTATTCATAATTTTATACAGATTTTCGTAGAAAATGTTAAAAAATAATTTAGAATAAATTTAATAAAATTCATTAATTTTTCAGTATTTTTTTTTTTTAATAAATTATCAAAATTTGAAAAGCAATGTTTATTTGCCAAATATTTCTAGTAGTATTAACTTACTTGGGAATGATAAATCTTTTGATGACTGATCTCCTAAAAGTGAATAATATATGTGCGTATTGAAACTTGATTAGATTGCAGGCTTTCACAGAAAGACTGACATGATTGATAAAGAATGAATTCTTCAAAAGATATTGAAATCTTACAAACAAGAACATGCACAATCTTTTCTCAAGATAAATTGTCATTTTGTGTAATTAAGGAGCTATGAAAGTTACCAATAATCAAAGTCGGTCATTGCATCAACGAATTGTATTTAACGTGACTTTAAACTGTGCTTAAAATATTAAAAGTGTAAAAAGTTGTTAAAAAAAATACATTTTATAAGAAAAACCATGAATATCTAATTTCTTTCTTACTTTTTAGTTGAAATAAATCAATTTCTTTTAATCTAAACAATTTATGTTCAAAATTCTTTACTCCATTATTATTTTTAAATTATTTTTACAAAAACTAAACTTTAATAATTTTTGTCCTAATAATTCTTTCTAAAAAAATTTTGTTTACAAAAAACATTTTAAAAGTATCTGTGAATCGACTCGATAATTTACATGTAGGCAGACTTTGAAATACACTGGATAATAAGAGGGGAAACCTTTTCAAGGCTGTGTACCTCAGCAACCCTCAATTGTTTTCTCGGTTTTCATGCTTCAGTAAGTTCAGTAAGTATAGACGCACTAATGAAGCATTACAAGTTTCTTTGACTTCAGCCTCAGATTTGGATTTACAGTATCGCACGCGCCGCTGCTGTACTAATCGCGTTCATTTAAATTATATCGAATTCGTTTTACAATTTTCTTTCCATTTTCGATTAATTATCACTAATTCACGTGTGAACACTCTCACAGTCTTACGGGGAAATCATTAAGTAGAATAACTATTTAAGTCCTTAATTTTTTAAAAAGTCAATTTTGTTTTGTTCTTTTTTTTAAGTATTATTTTTACTATTCAACGTCAAAGTAAACTGAAGTTTAAGTGATAAACATACGCCGTTCATTGAAGTGTAAATATTTTATCAACCTAGTAAGTATTCTACTGGTATGTAAATATTTACTTAATGATAAGTTTAAATTTTAAATTAAGTAATTTTTATGTAAATGATACAAATGGTGTCCTTCAAATTCTTAATAATATTAGCATAAATAAAATCGTCATCAAAATCTACTGCAGACACACGTAAAAAAAGACAAAAATTCTCAACTCCTCTACCAAAAAAAAAAAAAACGTTTACAAACCAAAAATTCAAATTCTTAAATCTACAATATCAAGCCGAACTGGTAAACCTTCACACTCGAGCACTCGTCAAATATCAACAGCCCGCCGAAAATAGCACTTGGACTCTTCCTTTTTCTCGACGATAAAAACCGGCAAAAATATCCGAGCGAGCGAGCGAGATAATTATCCGAAAAAAGAGCTTAATATCAATGCAACCCGCACTTATCTTAATTACACACAAACGGTTATTTCTAAACGCGCTTTGTCTCCCGGCTCTCGATAAACGCTCGTCGAGCTCTGTGCGCGTGTACAACAATCGCATCGTGGATGCACGCGGCTGATGTGAAAAAAAAGGGCGCGTTTTCTCTCCCTCTTCGCTCGTTTCCATCCCACTCGCGCGGCGAGTTTAGTCTACGTCGGGGGAAAAAATCAGTTAAATTTACGCCGATTGGGTTTGCATGTGGAGTAAGGAGAAAGAGAGATCGGTGCTCGGAGGTTCGTGATGGGTTAGGGAGACCGCAGGGCAGCTTTGAATACTTTTATTTTATTCGGTTTGGATATTAATAAAAGTTAAATAAATTAGTTGCGTAAGTTGTAAAGATTAGGATCGTATATTTAATTGTAGGAATAATGATGTAAACCAATGTTTATTTACTTCTTTCTTTCAATAATAACTTGATTGTTGAATACTCATCGCTCTAAAGCATTATTTCCAGAAGCACCAGACGGATTAAAAAGTTTGTATTTATAAGCACATATACTTTCAGATGTGCAAACTTTCCAGAGATAAATTTGAGTTGTTTAAAAACTATCATCACAATTCTTACTTGAGGCAAAAATTAAAAAAATGCATCTAAAAAAAGACGGCCGATGCTCACGTAATCCAAGAGTTTGCATTTAGCCACGAATTCATATGTAAAAGTTCGCTTTTACATATATACTTATCTACCACATCTAGAGTTAAGAAAAATTCTTTAAATTTTAAATTATCCAGTATGTTCGAATCGACCTCTATTTAAAACAGTCCTGGTCTCCCTCACGTTGCAACTACGTTTATGCTGCTATTAGATTTTTGTAAAATGGAGCGCGGCTGGTATCTTTAATTAAAAGAAATAAGAGCGTTAAGTTGTTTTTGTTGTCAGTATGATTTGTACGAGAGTAGCTGATAAATTCAAAGGAAATTCATATATGTAATGTTGGTTACTATACTAATTATACAAGGAAAAATCACGGATACAGTCGACCGGTAAGGAGGCAATGACTAATACAAGTGATGCAGTCATAATCGTGTCTATACGTGTAGACTGCTTCTAAAGTAAGTCCGTTAGCAAGGCGATCTTTTTTATTTTACAAGCTTTGTAGTTTTCAATTTACTTACAAGCTCTCACTGCAAAATTGGATATATTTTTCCAATCCTCTAATTATTGGTTAGTTAAATAATCGTATTTAACAATCTCAAGAAGCTCAATTTAAGCAACAGAAAACGTAGTATTAAAAATATTCCAAGTCATACCTATCTCCTACTTCTTTAGAATTTAAAATTGTCGTACTCAATGCACGCAACTCATGCAAAAAACAAGTATCCCACAAAAATAGATCCCATAACAAATACATTTACCCATTCCTCAAAAATTTATATCCGCCTAGCACAAAATCTAACGTAGCAAATCTTAACGATATACCCAAACGTTATCCATATGCCTCATCGGCCAACTGTAAAGCCTCTCGCGTGCAAACGTGTCGGCGCAGGCCTTCCCCGATCTCGCCAATTTTTATCTCGCTCTCTG
>JAPYZA010002118.1:0-18383 GCA_030522685.1 Eupelmus azureus | reverse complement strand
GAACGAAGCAACTATAAGCAACCGAGAAGAAAAAAGCGCATCGGCAACGCGAGTAGCTCGGCGACAGAAAAAAGCCGCAGCAAAACTTTCGGCTTCCACTAGCCGCTCTCGCGAGAGGCCAAGGAACAATATTAAGTGAATCGCTTTATTATGCATGCCCCGGCAATCGTTAACGAAACTTTCTCAGCGAGCTGGCCTATGCGGAATCGCGCAGGAAGTTCCAGCCATTCTCGATGGAAGCTTTAACTTCCGCCCGACCGCAGATGGAAATAGAGCGCACGCCGGAGAAAAAATAGTGGATGGAACGCAGCGGAGGGGAGGCGAGTTTCTTCGGGCCGTAGAGCCCACGCGAGAGCCGTTTAAATTATTCGAGCGCTTTGCGCGCGAATCAACTGGTTCTGATTTTGCGCTCTTGTTCGGGGATTCGAGCGGGATCGTTAAATTTCTTTTTTTTTCGGGGCGCTGGTTTCATTGATTGTGAGAATTTGAGAGGGGTGGAGGGTTTTGCGGTTTGCGAGAAATATACTTAAATGGGATTAATGAATCGAGGCGTGGAAAGTTTTGTCGGCTCATTAGTTATGATGATAATTACACGCGGTTTTCTTGGTTGTGTTCATCATCATTATGTTTTTTCTTCGTATGTAAATTTTAGCTGCGAAAGACGCATATGTGATGATGCTTAAAATACGAAAAGTTATAGCAAAAAAGTCCATTATCAAATTCACTGAAAATATCAGTAATAGAGTATTCCTAACAAATAAATAAAAAATCGTCGTTCATCAGGCGAGCTAAAAATATTTCACATTTCCATTAAACGCAACGTCAATATTTTCCCTTCTATTTTCTAACATTTTTCACGGCAACATTCCATTAATTTCGAGCGCATCCGTAAGCCATTAAAACACCCGACGTACAAGCCCGAAACTCTCGTCGATCCCGTGACGAGCAATCGCATTTAAATTATTAATTTCAATCGAAAACGCGCACGGGCCGTAATAAAAATTGAAGCCGACAATCAATATCTATCAATCAGCGTAGCTGAAAAAGAATCAGGATAAACACGGTAATGTCGTTGGAGCATCCGTCATGATCAACGAATAAAATACACATCAGAGCGCGCGATGAATGTTGCAATTTCTCGGGGCCCCGGCATTCTCGGTCAAACCATAAACCGCGCTTATGGCTCGTCAATACTCGTGTGACATTTGCATTTGACCGGCCGGAGCACGCGATAATTCTCAATTCTATTGTCCTGCTGAGCTTGGGGATTACGATTCTAATCAAACGAATCCTTGAATGTTAAAATTGGAATGCGTATTGTTGTTGATGGATTTTCTTAAGATGGAACGCGAGGTAGTAACAGTTTTGTGGGATGTATTGTACATGAAATTGAAAAATAATAAAGGAACTTTTGGAAGTGTGAAATAAAATTTAATGAAACTCGTAAAACTACTCATACTTTGTCGAGAGGTATAATAAAAATAAAACTGATGACTAAACCAAGATTTATCAAAATAACGCAAACAAGAATGGTTCACTAAAAAGCTCTTCCGAATAAAGCAAAGAAAAAAATGAAGTTTCACTCAGATACAAGTCAGCATGACAGTCACTTTTAAAATAAGGTCAATCGCTATATCTCCTGCAAAGTCCAACCAAAATCACCCCCCTATAAATATCATCCCAGCAGCCGTTTATTATTCTTAAGACCTTTAATACAACAAACACTCGAAAACTCACGTTCCACCTTCCAATCACCGCCGGTAATCTCCGCCGCTCCCTGCTCTATCCATCTCCCTCTCATTATCCACCCCCCTCCCCACCAACCCGTCGATTTCGCCCAATTTGAATCATTGAATTTTCCTCGCCACCTCACCCGTACATTATAATAATCCCCCGGAGGCAGGCGTGACTTCTCGTCGCGCCATTCCCACGCACAGCATAGCTCCACAGGATATTTCGCGTTTGCCCCGCCTCCCCCCCCCCCCCCCCCTAGATCTCGCGCTCGCGCGATGTCAATAATTGATACGGAATTATTGGAGCGAGCGCGGTTACTCGAATTTACGAGCGCGGAGGACTGGCGCGCCCGCCGCGAGGATAGATTCGCGGCGGCGCGCGTCTGCATTATCGTTAAGCGCCATCCGATTGTTAATGGCCGATAATGGAGGGCACGGCGAAGAGTTTGTCAGGCGGCCTCGGCGATAAATAAAATTTACGGTAATGGAGCCGCTGTAGTTTGTTATCTGGCCCGGCGCTCTGTTTTTTGCGGCTGTCATTGTCGCCGATCGCTGGGATATCGATGGCCCGGTTAATTTGGCCGATGCGATGTAAACGATATGGCTGCCTGGGACGGGGCTTGGATTGAATCCAGCGCTGGGGGCCGAGCCTCGCGAACGCTGGACAATTGATTTTTAAATAAAATAAATGCACGATGGCCACTGGCAGATACGCGGGGATAGTTTGCTGCTGGAGGGTATATACTCGTGTTTCGCGTCGGTTTGCCGAGATGGGAAAGATGATTGATTATTGGCTGCTGTGGTCGGGATGAGTTTTACACGAGTACCTACATGTTTCTTTGTTACCTAATTTTGGTGGTTTGTTTGAAGGTATGTTCTATTATAGGGTAATTGATGTTCAGATCGCTATACTTTTTGTTGCAAGAGCTAAAACGAAATATAATTTTATTTATCGACGAATTAGTATAATTTACAGTCGCTAAACAATCACGATGCATTCTTAATTAATTTCGCAAGTAACATCATTGTTTAGCAATAAATAACTATTATAAACTTATTGACGTTCAACGTGTAATATATGCTTATCAAAACTTCGGAAAATAGTGCAGGATAAATTATATTTTAAATACTTAATGAGTTCACTAGCAACGTTAAAACGATACTCCAGTCCACGCCATCCGTGATAAATAAAATTACGATAATGGAGTCCGTGCAAACAAGCTCACACTCCTATACCCACTTCATAATAATTACTTCACACTCAAACTTATCGAAATCGACGACTACATCCTTTTCTACAAATCAACCTATGATTTATCCTTCATTAATAAATTCATTAGCCTCGCCGCGCCTCAACAAGCCAAATAAACACCTTCGCCAGCAACAGCCAAGAAAAGGCGCAAGCAAAATCGTCAGGCAGCTTTAAATTCATACCGCGCTGCTCGCTTTTATTTTCGATGCAATTACACTCCGCGGGAACCAGTTTAATGCGCGCGAGAGTCACGCAAACGCATTTATCCGGTTACGTGCAGCCGTGGGCATCTCATGAACGCGCGAGTGGCCGGAATTGACGTGATTTTTCATACGCGCGCCCGCAAGCTTCAACTTATTCAATTTGCTAAGTTGCCTCGTTAGAGGCAAAAATGGCTCGTTCCCGAAAACTGAGTAATTGCAGGACCGATGGTATTACGTAATTCTTGAGCCGCTTGCACGTTGTTTTTAATGAGACTGAGTGTAATCGTCAAGATGGTACCAGAGGCTTTCTAATAGAAGACAAACAAGATTCTTTCGCATTTTTTTTCCTGCGAAATCGCAAAGAGGCCGCTTTTTATAGCCATCGAAAACTCGCTCGAAAAAGTCTTCTCGTTATAAAAAGTTGGTCGAGGGGGGGTGGGGGGCTGCTAGCCGAAGCTCAGGAATGAAATTGGAACAATAGTATCTTCGTTAAATAATGTTATGAAAAAAGTTCGGATGCCGATAATAACTTTATAACTGCTTTTTTTTCTAATGAGGCTGTTGAAATTTAAATCCGTTTTCGAGAGATGGCGAATTACTGGAATAGGGTGAAGGAGGACGGTATTCCTTGTGCATCGGCAATTACGAAAGTGAGAAGCCGGTAATAAAGTCGCGAAGCTTTTAATTAAGTGCTTCGAAATCATAACGAAGATATTTTTGTAAAAGTATGCTGTAATACTGTAGAGTAAATTATTGCTTTTCACTACAATACTTTTTGATACTATTTTAAAAACAGATATCAATATTTTGAAGTATTTAGAGTTTAAATTCATTTTTAGTTTTATCCACTATGTGCAATAAATGTGTATAAATCAAATGAGTGTATGTGAGTATAATAAGATTAGATATGATTTGATGAGTGTATGGATTTAGTGACGGGATCAGCTCATTCCTTTGATTGTTTGATCGACGGCTTATCTGTTTTAGAAAGGAAATTAAACCAATACTATCCAATAGAGCGATTGCTTGATTGATTACATTTATTTAATTTTTTTCTCTGCTTGTCTATGAGCAGGTTTTAATTTAATAGATTTCAATGATTGAGTTGATTGATGTTTTTTTTACTTTAAAATTATTATATTTTAAAACATATTTAAATTTAAATGTGGGTGTTTTCAATTACAAATGCTTGAATAAAATTACTAGCGTTTCTTTTCCTCTAGAGACCCGAAATCGAAATTTTTAGATTTATTAAAGAAATATATTTTTACCACTTTAACCAAAAAACTAGAACTGCAATATGATAATATGATTTCTACTAAATATATTTCTTGATTTTTATCTCGTTCGAGTTTACTTCCTCGATTTTCTGGGATGAAAAATGTTTTACGAGGTAAATAATCAACTTCCACATCCTTGTCAAAATTTATTATAATGAAACAATATTAATGATATTTCTTACGGTAGTTTGCACATCAACCACAGTTCGTTGTTCATGAAAATATAAAACTAGATAACCATTTAAAACTTTTGAAAATTTGATATTCAATTTTAAATGTTATTCCTGTAAAATTTCCGGTAGTTTTTCCGACTATTAGTTTTAATTGTACCTTCTCAAACTTTATCTTTTTATTACTATTGAGACTCAATGTTATAGAACTTTGAATGCGTGAACCTCAGAGGGTTGATCGATAAAATTATTTGAAATTTTACAAGAATAGTATTTGTAAAAAGTTTCAAAAGATTATCTAGTAGTTTAATTTTTATGAACAACAAACAATAACTGACTCATAAACTACTTTAAAATACTTGTTTTTCTTAAACTTCATATAAAAAGTTTGAAAGCTAAGCGTCAATAAATTGGCAGCTGTTTTTTATTAAAGTATTAAATGCGTCATTTTTGAAAATGAATAGAATTTTATTAAATAAAATTGTGCTATTATGCGTTTGCTATTTTTGTTTTATTATTTAAATAGTTTCATGTAAAAATATAGTTGAACATCTATCGTAACAATAGCATGTTTTTTTTTTATTACTGTCGCCGATATCGGTTGGAATGAGTTCTCCAATAAATCTGAATACCTTTACCCATTATATTTGCACCTCAGTTACGAATACCACTGACAGATCTGACCTGAATATTTATAAAAAAACAAAAAAAAAACTATATCCCAACTGCCCAGCTTGTCCATTAAATCCCAAAATCCGCACGCATCCTGCTCTCGTCACGCGGCCGAAAAAATAATACCCCCTAAAACTAAAAAAAAATTACGACAAATAAAAGAAAAACAAAAAAAGCAAACTAAAATTCCTGATTTTTTTTCAACGCGCTTATAAAGTAGCAGCTCGACAAGTGGCAAAGCCAGTGGGCTGAATTGAAGCCGCGCGGCAGTATCAGTTCGCGCGCGCACGTATACGAGTCAGACTGTAATTTTTGAAGGTTTACTGCAACAGCGCGCGCGCCAGTTCACATTTTTTCACTGCCTCCCGCGAGAGCAAGATACACCCGTATATACATATGCATTACCAGGAGGGCTGGCGTAGAGAGTTTCGTAGTGGTACCAGATATCTGGGCAGGAACACACGGAAGCGCGAGATTTCGCTACGTATAAATCAACGGCCAGACAAACTTTACAGCGCGGGCTCGTCGCCCCGGAAAAATACATTTCCAGACGGCCCGACAGGGCAGACTGCGCTGTTGGGAATTTCCTTTTTACTTGGCGAGTGCGCGCCCTGCATGCAGGTATATTGCGCGCGGTTACGCGAGCCGAGTGGGAGATGTATGAATGCATATACGTCTGGGGCGGAGATTCGAAAGAAGTGGCGGCGCGTTGAAAAAATTTATTCGCGAGTGGAGGGACGCGTGGTGGGGAGAGGAGCTAATTTGGGTGTGGGGTTATTCGGTTGGATGACTCTTGCTGGGGCGATGAGCGGGATTTGCTGGTTGTTGTTGGATTTTGTTCAGAGGTGGCGTTGGCGGATGTGGAATAATCGAGCGTGATATTGAATGGGTCTGATTGGATTTCTTTTTTATTTTGATAAAAAATGTAATAAGTGAAATTGAAAAATTTTACGATCGCCGGATTTTATAAATTTTAAAGTTGCTCATGTAAGTTTGTATATATTTCTAAATATTAAAAGAGTTTTTTAACTTTCGAACTGGGTCATCGACTAAGTATAAGGCTACAAATTAGAGTTGCACATTAGATTTTCAAATAATGGTTTTATAATGTATATAGATTTCTCATTTTAGGTCATGCATTATTAAAATTATTCATAAATATATTTATAACTCAGTGTAATAAAGTTGAATTGAAGTTAGCCGATAGTCAATTTTAATACTCAATGTAGTCGAATTTACAGAATATTTTGATAAATGGTGATGCTATATTAATATTCAAGTTTTGTTTGTTTTTTTCTAAATGATCAATAACCCTAGTACCCATAATCATTTTCTTTATTACCATAGCATTAAACATATAACTTATACATTATCTAATCTAGTAAATGCTACCTTAAAAAATGAAAATTTAATAAATTCTTCAAGTTACAACAATATTTTCACAAACCAACGAAAATGAAATGTGATATCTCTTTCACTAATTCGTTATGCATGAATTCATAAAAAATATAGCCATTTTCAATTAATTGATACCGCCATATCATGTAGCTATTTTAATAATATCATGTTTGCATACTATTGTTCCACAGCAGGCTCTTCTTTCGTATTATCACTCGAGATTCTCAAATTGCTATAATTTCGATCCAATTAGTTATCAATATCTCTTTCCGAATCTTTATTTCTAATTAATACTCCAACAATAGTAACACAAAAACAATAAAACTATCATTTTAATAGCTAACAATATAGAAGAAATACTGTCCAAAAATCGTCCCACTGCAATTGAGCAATTATATCCAATCCTCGATTCATCGAGAAACAATACCATAAACTCCAGGCGCAAAAATGTATCAACATCGGGTGGCGTCCACGTAACGATCGCATCATAAACCCGGCTCCGATTTTACCACCAATAAAAGCACAAGATGCTTCTCAATCCATCCGGTCAATAACGATCTAAAGCCCTCGAGCGCCGCCCATAAACCGCTGTCGGTAAAAGTCTCCCACCCCAAAATCCAAGCTCCCGGCAATTACGCCAACAGAAAGAGCAGAACGAAAGCACATAACCGTAAACCTCTAATGAAAAGAAGAATCGACCTTATTTACCCCTTTCCCCTCCCTAAGATCATTTGCATACAGCGGGACATTTATCTCCTCCTGGCAAGATGCTCGAGCTTCTTTTTGCGTCGTCGAAGTCACCAGCATAATTCCTTCTCTATAAAAGAGCGCACGATGTTCCTCTCTTCCTCTCTCTTTCTCTCTCTTGTCCATGGCCGATGCGTGTTTGCTTTCTATCCTCGGAGGAGCCACTTACAACTTCGCTCTCTTGTTGAACTTTCAATCAGCGGCGCGCGATTCGATCTCTATCTCAGGTATACGCGTGGGCGCGCCGCAGGGTAAAGAACGCGACGAGGTGAATAATGCCGCTCGTCGGCGAAAACAGCGCGCGCATGATTTTGGGCTGCGGGCTATTTGGAATTCAATCGGGAGTCTTCTGGGATGGGTTTGGAAAGGTACAAGAGGATTTGAATTGTAATGCGGGGATGGGAGTAGGACACTGAAGGTCTTTGAAAGTGTAAAGCTGATTTTGACTTTGCAGCGGGATGAATGGATTTTTTTCGGACGAGGAATTACTGATCTGGCTTTTGAATTTTGATCGGAGCCGATTGTGCGGAGGATAGGGAGAGAATTTGGAGGTGGTTCGATTATTTCAATGTGGGAATTAGATTTGGCGAGCTGGTGCTAATTGTGGTCATATATATAGATTGACTCTGTTAATTGTAAGGAAGTGTTGAAACAAAGCGGGTGACTGATTATCGACCTACGTGGAGATGACTTCCGAAAATTAAAAATTTGTTATGTTTCATATTTAAATATTTTTTTATTTGATCCAATTTTATAGAAGTATAGGATCGAATTTATAGAAGTATAAGCAGTTATGCTTGATGTCACTGTAGTGCTCCGAATACGTCATCAATTTCTATTGTTAAGATTTCAAATTTATTTTATTTTATCAGAAGAATTTTATTTTATAACTTTGAAGTTCTATTTAATTATTGGCTTGAAATAAATAATCAATATTTTGTTTGCGTTTTAATATCGAATATTTGAAAGTATTAAGTATTTTTCATGACAATTAATATTTCAATTTTCTGTTGGCCATATATTTGAAATGTTAATTCAATTTGAGAACATACGTTTACGTAATAAATTAATCATCAATAGATGTGTAATTATTAAATTATAATTACGTATTTCCGATTTAGTGTTCGTATGAGATAAATATTTCTGAATTATTGTAGAATCTTCCATTCATATTGAAACAATTTATTGGTTGAGTAATTATTCATAAAATTTATAACGTTCTCATAATATATGTATAATGAGCACATCTCTTTAAAGATTCACTAACTTTTTTCATCAACCGCTTTTAAAAACTTTACCCTGGCCAGCGAATTTTCATCAATGAATCCCCGATGAAGAAAGAAAAATCCTTGACCATGTACAGGAAAAGAAAGTATACGCGACCCATGCATTATTCATTGTACGAAATTCAGATCCACGACCTGAATTTTAATATAAAATGCCCTGCTCTCCTGGAAATAGTAAATAATTAACTCTGCCTTTTTTATTCAAATGTCCCGTCCCCGCGAAAAATAAGTTTGAAAAGATGTAGCGCAGAGCGCAGCTGAAAAGTCCGCAGCGAGGAACGACGAAAGTTAAAAAGCGGCAGAGCTCCACCCCATTTCTTTTCGTGTATCTTATAATTTTTTGGACGCGAGGCAATCGCGAAACTCGCGCTGAATTTACATCCAGCGCGACTTGCCCGCGAGCAGCGCGGCAGTTTGGCGCGCAAAAAGGACCAGCCAACCGAGTGAGCCAATTGTCTTTTGGTAATTATTTCCGGTGCATCTCGTTTTCCGGCCAGTGGCGTTCTCCCCCTATTTCCTCGCTGGCCCCTTCTTTCATTATCTTTTTATGGACGCTTCGGGCTCTTTGAATATGAAGTAATTGCTAAATTTACCCGCAAGACTGGAATGAATAATTCCTGGCTTCTGGAATGTGGCTTGTTATTTTTTGCATGACCGAATTGGCGCGTACGTGGGTGTGTAAAAAGTTTATTCAGATATGAAAAATACTAAAAAATAAGTTTTTCATTATATACAGTATCTGCAATGTCGTGTAAAAAAGTTTAACGTATGTTACTCTTTATTGAAGAATGAGTTTTTACAATAAAATGTAGGTATTCTGTCAGCATTATACTTAAACTTTTGTGTATTTACGCGTACTCTCCATGGCTTAGTAAATTTTGTAGCATTGAAAGAAAAATCTGTATTGCTGGAGTTTGATAAATAGATTTTAATGTTATAAAAAATTTCGTAGATGAAATCAATGAACTACACAATATCTTATTTAAGTATATCTTTAAACGAATTTGATATATTGATTTTAAATTGAGAGGGATTATTAATATTTTCAATTTCTACATTTCCCATTCTTATCTACGTATAAAAGTAGGCATACCCATTCATTATCTCATTTTTTAAAAGAATCATCCCAGTCTCTTCATCAAACATCCATTAAGGATTATAACTTTTTTTAAATATGCATTACAGAACGAGTCTTGTAAATCCGCGCGTAAAATCAATACTCCAGCTGCAGAAAATTCCAAAGCAGAAAACAAAAACCTCTCGCAGTCACTTTGAAAACCCCCCGTCGACAGCGTCTCCATTTACAAAAATCACAAAGCAGCAACGTGACACTTGTAAAAAAGGAACGGCATCGCAACCGTGCCGGATTCGCGTCGATCTTAATATCTCCCGCTGCGAAAGCGTCGACGCAGCATCGGCCTCTGCGCGCGGAATTTCGCGTGCACCGCCACTTTCGGCTTCCGCGAACAAGAGAGGGTCGTAACTTCCGGCTGGAAAATCCTTTCCAAGGCTCGGCCGGAAGCTGACCGTGAGTCTTCCAGGCTCGGGCGTTACGTTTAATTCCCGGGGAGAAGCTGTTGAAATAATTTATGAGATGATAGATTCGAATTCTGGAGCACGTCCAAAAGGGAGGTAAGAGAGAGAGGGAGAGAGGATCTAGTCGGCTAGAGGAGAGGGAGGTGCAGGAAGCGAGATAGATAGAGGCCAGATTGCGATAGTTAAGGGGGATAAAAAAGAGGGGAGATCGATTGCTTCCAGCAGGAAGAGAAAGAGAGAAAGGAAAGAAGAGAGAATAAAGTGAGGTCTCGTTAAAAAATTTTTTTCGCGCTCGGCATGTTTTTTGTCGGATTTTATAGCCTTGGCTTATCTGATACGGGTGTAGCTCGCTTGCAAAACATCGTTACGGTAATGAATACTTTTGAAGATGGAAATTATCTATTTTTTTAATATGACTAGCTCTTTTGTACTTTAAAGTAACAGCTGTCAATTGAGTTGGAAACTTTATATACATTATTTTACAGTACATTTAAAACAAATAAAAACATTTTACTATTAGCTTGTGAGGGTTCTATTATTCATAAAAGATAAACGTACAGATAAGCGTTAGTGAGTAAAAAATAATTTACAACTTAATCAAAAGGGATATCTATCCCTTCCTATACTTCACCAACTAAATTATTTACCTCAAAAAGAAAAAAAAATAATTACCTCATACGATAAGCCCTACATAAACTGCAAAAAGTTGCGTCTATAGACTGGAAAAGCCGTACGGCGTCAAAAGAGCGAGCGTTCAATCAAATTAACTCGACAAAAAGTTGCATCCGTCTCTTTCAAAAGGTAGGGTTAGTCAAGGTAAGAAAAAAACGGAACTGCGTTTGATGTCCAAAGCAGGAATTTTAAGCGCCTGTGTAAAGCGAAGTGTCACCTCGTTGGGTTGCAAAAAGTGTTAATCGCCCCCGAGCAAGAGGCAAGTGCACCGTTGTCGCGCTTTTTCCGGAGGGATCTGGTGTAGTTTTTTTTTGCTCAGTGAAGTGTCAAACGAAATATATACTGTTGATATGTAATTTGTAGATAGATAGTAATTTTGAAATGTCGCTTGTGAGATTTTAAATATATGATTAGCGAAGAAGAAGTAATTGCGAAATTTAATCTAATAATTAAAAAATTGTTATGTATAGAAAGAAACTGATTTTATTGTTCGGTAGTATGTGATGAATAATCAAAGTCTACCCGGCTGGAAATCGCAATCATTTTTTTTCTGACTAACAATAAGAGGGTCTCAGATGCAGGTCATGAACTGAAACTTTGGGAAATAGTTAGTTATTCCAAAAAATGAAATACGTGTTTCAGCGTTTTTTTGAATAGATATTATTTTGTCAGATATGAACTATGGACTGTTTTATTTTAACATGTATTTTATAAATAATTACTGAAAGTTATTAAATGTTAAGATATAGATAATTTACGAAAAACTGGAATAATTTCAATATATATATTAATCTTTATACCGGATTTAAAAGTAGGCTAAAAACCTTTCTTACTAGAGTTATAAAGTATCTTAACAAAAAGTTTATTGGAATGATAATTAAAAAGTTATAACTCACTCGACATCCATTACCATTGTTCATTTAAATTATAATTCATTCTCCTCTTTTTTAGAAATTCCTATTTCTCTCTAGCAAAACAGTAGCTCCGCGCGTGACTTTTTCTCGTTCGCCCAAAAGGTATAACAAGAAAATCATATTTCCAAAATACGGGATATCCAATATCCGAAGAAATATCCTGGGACTTACGTTTCTCGCTGTACGCTCGCTGCAGCTGTGGAAGAATAGCTTTTTTCCAAAAAAATATATGGCTATATCTAGCGCTTATACTCGGCCAAATATAGGTTGAGCAGATATCTCTCCATCCCGCGGCAAACAATAGATCGGGAATATACGCACGGTGCATGCAAATCCGACTGGTTTGTGACAGTAAGTACGCCTGCGTAAGCTTCGATCGGCAAGCAAAATCCGCGGTATTTTTAATTGTGCTTCGGTCATTGCCCTAGTATTTATTCTTTTGAAATTTACAAGCGCATGCAATATATTTGAAAAAGTTAACAATGGTCGTCAGTTCGATGATGTGCCTTGTCAATCAAAATACAAAAATAGAAGTAATGGAAAAATAAGTATTTTGTAAAAATACCAAAAGCAACTTAATCATATATAATACTGAAAAAATCGTTTACGAAAAACATTTGCAATTTTCTGTGGAAGAAACCAAAAATTTTCATTCGCTTCCTCACCTGTCCAATCGTCCCAATCCCTGTATCCCAAAAGCAAGAAAAAGAACCATCAAATCTGACGAATTCCCAAACTAAGTTTCGGCGGGTATCAATTCCGGCTCCTCTCGTCTCCTCCAACGTTTACCAAATTTAAATTCACGAAATCAGATTGCCCTCTTCGCCAGGCTCCCTACATACCTAACATCGATTTGTTTTGCAGGTGGTCTAGCGCAGATTCGATTTCTTTGAGGAAGAAGGGGATAGAGGCATTCTCGAGTGTATACACGCGGCTCGCTCGTTGGGGAAGAATGGAATCCCACTTCGTTCGTTCCGATCGGCTTGCGATCAGATTTTCCGTGCGCGCTGCTCTGTTCTCTTTCTTCCTCTCTCCTTGTCCTTGCAATACGGGCGAGCTTTTCCGCTTTTGCGAGCGTAGCGAACTTCGCGAATGCGCCACCAGATCCTTCCGCGTGGATGTAAGTGAGATCGTAGTTGCTTCGATCCTGCGCTCGAGGCTCCGTGTAATTGAGAGGGTTAGCGGTATACGGTTGTGAGGCGCACGCGCTCACGATAATCTGATGATCTTTGGAAATCTGGTGTTCGGCTTGCCACTGGATTCGATTGCTCTTGTGGTGTGAGTTGTCAGAGCTGTGGAAATGAAGATGGAGGTTTGAGAAGGTTTTTATCGTGGACTGACGGGTATTGGGATTTTTGATTAAGATTTTAGATTTAGTTGATGAATAGTCATCACTAGTATTATTTATTATTTTTGGTGTTATTAGAATATTTAATTTAACCTGTAGTCAAGGTGCTTATTTATTCTCTGGTGCACATAAACATCTAGGAAAATAGTAATCTTTGCTAGAAACATAGTAATTATTGATTCCGCACTTACCATAAATCTGTACAACATATGTTTATATATGTAGTGTCGACAAGTTTTACCAGGCAGAGTATCAACATTCATTAATTTTTAAGACTGTATTTTGATCTCCATTTATTAAAAACTGTTATTTTAATAATAAATAATCTCATGCATACAATTCTATCCCTTCGTTACTTGATAACACAATAATTATTACTAGAGCGTTTTCTTCCTGGATGAAACTGAAATAACCTGTTATCGAATAAACATGTGTATTGACTTGTTGGTCTATCTGGTTCGGAAGCTCGAGCACAGAGTGCCGGCGTTTGATATGCAATCAACGAAGGCAATTCGAAAACTTCGCGAAGTTCAATTTTCAAGTTACCTTCACTTAACTGATTGCGCATCAAATACTGACACTCCCGCGGCTTGAAGCAGATACGAAACTTTCGATGTTAATTTTCAAAATGCCTGCGCTGATAGCTCTGTAATTGCCAGCGCTTTTTAAGTCAAAATAACTTCAAAACTAAAATATGTTCATTTTGATAGTAATATTGCGTTTCTATAGATAAAGCTATCTAAATTGTCTTTTATTTCCAAATAAAACTCTTCTATTTTTAACGATAAAAAATTCTCGATATAACCATTCAACCATAACTCAATCAACGCCTATTAAAAGCCATTTCCCAAGCTCGAAATCAGCATCCCTCCAAACTTTAACATACACCAACCCTCGAGAGTTTCTCATTACCCACACCACCCTCACGGCTCCCGGCGCATAATTCAGATGCGCGCATAACTAATGCTCACCATTTTGCGAATCGCCGTTCGCTCACTCCCTCCATCTTCGACTATCCAAACGCAATCTCGCTCACAACCTCGCATCATCATCCTTTGCAATCCATAGAGGCCTTAAACCTCCTCCCGCGCATTAACTACCTCAACCCATGTAGCAAGATCTGGTCTCTCGCGCGCGAGAAAGAGCTTCGGCCGAATCTTAATCCTTGAGTAACGAGTTCCGGTGTGGGAGGTGGGTGGCTATACGCGCTTAATCCCGCATTAACCGTGTCTATGAGCTCGGCTCGTATAATACGTAGGCGCGCAATCTGGCCGCGTTTGATAAATTCGGGTTTGAGCGCGAGAGCAGAGGACGAGCTGTAATCCTCGGGGCCACTTAAGCTAAGGAACGATTGTGAAACGGCTTTTATTGTGTGCTCGCGCGAGCGCGCGTGTTTTTGGGAGATTCGGATCTTTTGTTTGATTTAATTGCCGCGAGTGTATAGGGGGGTATTAGGAGGGGCCATTCCGGACGGCCCGACGGCGTGAAGCGCGCAGTTTCAAGCTCGAGGAGCTTACGTCGATCTCAGGAAGGATTTTGGAAGGTGTAAAACTGGATCTAACGAGGGGCGATTTGGGAGTTTATTTCGTTTGATTCTGGTGTGATTGAATGGGGAATCTTGGAATTTTTGTTGAAGATTTTATTTTTATTTTTATTTTATTTTTGAAGGTTTGGGAGTAAATCAAGCTTAAAATAATTGCACGAAACAGGGAAGGTAATTTATATTTATTACTGCGTACAAAATTCTATCAGTCATTCTGAAATCCCGTTAGGAATTTTCTTGAGATTTATTAGCACTCAGATTATCTATTTCCGATACGAGGCTTGACAATGAAAGATAATCTAAATAGCTTAAGTAAATCTTGCAAGGATTACCTTTGAAAAAGCGACTAACATTAACTTTTGATTTAATCATATTCTTCTATATAATGAAATCACTATCTAAAATAAAGATAAAACTGATAAATTTTAATTACAAAAATTAAAAAAACTACACAAGTTAGTAAATTTAATTAAAACTTTAGATGAAACTTGAAGCAAAGCCGAACGGTATTGCACGAGAGAAAGACAACTCGAAAGGTAACCCAACAACGACGTCATGCGTACACTTACACGCTCGTGCTTGGAGCACTGTTTTCCCCGAAGCCTCTTTAGCAAAAAGAAGTCCTCTGTGACGGTAAACGAGTTGGACTCTCTCTCTATCCTGCGCGCGAATTGCATCGGCTCTGTAACGCTATTACAATGTTTGCGGAAGTCTGGCTTCTCTGTTGCTTCGAGTAGTCGAGCTGGGAGAGAGGAGGAGGATAAGAAATAGGTTAAAAGCGGCAGAGAGGATGAGTAAGGCCAAACATACCAGGCGGAATAAGTATATTAAATTCTTGTCTCGGTAATCTGTTAATTTATTTAATTTTCAACTTGGTCTTAAGCTTTTGTTAGTGTATATTTTACATTAGAAAATGACTACACTCGGGAGTTAATGAAAATCGATTTTCCAGAAGGAGCAGAAATGTTTACTACTTAATTCCGCTAACAAACTCCGAAGTACGAAGTTTCCAATAACAACTTCTTAGCAGCAAAACCTATGCAACTAAGGTTTCGCAACTTTTTTTACTTGTTACTAACAATAAGTTTATCAGCCCTCGCAGAAATCAGATCATTCCTAAAGGAACTTTTCAACAACTTTTAATCGTACAGCCATAGTTCGAAAAAGTACTAATTGAAAAACCATAACCACTCCAACATAACGCGATCATTCAATTCTCAACCAATACAAAATCACATTTCCCAACAAAACCCACATCTCTCACCTAAAACTCGCAACATCCCATATCCCCAACCTCCCACAGTCACAAATTCAAAGTCCCTCCCAATAATCAGCTCTCCGTCATCTATCCCACCTCTCTTATCCGCATCCCATTACGCTTTAGCATCGCTCGCTGGCTCTCCGGATTCTTACGGTACAGCGTCGCGCGCAGCTGGGCGCTCCTCCTTATATAGCCGGGCCCGCGCGCTGCCCTAGCGGTTTTCTCACGGCTATATACACACGTATACATACAGAGCCCGAGCGGTGAGCCGCGTCGTCTGAAGCGAGTTCGTTAGAGGCTGCATCGCTGGCGCAGTGCGCCGTTGCTCTGTTGCCCCCCTGGAGGCGATGCAGCGACTGCACTTTGGTGGATTAGAGTCGAGAGAGAGAGAGAGAGCGAGGGAGGTGGGCGATTGCGCCGAGGGTACTTCGGGCGGGTAACCTTGTCAGTTTTGTTAATTGTTTGGTCATTGATGGGTTTGCGGATTTTTGTGGTCGGCTGGTTGGGAAGAAGTGGGTTAAAGTAGGTGTCAAGTGCGCAGGCATAATAGAAGCGTTTGGATGGAGATTTTTTGTGGTAAAGAAAATAAAAAATTTTGGTTGATGGATTGGATTGGTTTATTAATGTTTTATACAGAAATGCAGTAAGCTGGCCATTAACGTTAATTCAAATTTACTCAGAATAACAGATCACGACTCCTGATTTACTTTTAACCACACCACGATATTGACAATCTTAATTCAACAACTGCTTAACGGAAGCTATATAACCTTTGCGCCAAATATTATGTAAGCACGTGAACCTGAGGGTACTTGACTATTCGCTACACCAGAGTGCAGAAAGCCTGGAATGTTGTATTTGAGCGTGACTTCAAGAGTCGGCTGTAAGGAGCTACTGTAGTCTTGACGTTGTTACCAAGTTTTAATGTCGGGATTGATAACGAAGGCGGAGATTCGTAGCGCCGTGGAATGTTTACGAGGAACGTTGGCGAATTGTTAGTGGAAGGAAATGGCAATGATGGCTTTAAGATTTTAGAACATTGAAAATTTTGGTTTGGATGTTGGGGTTAAAAATATGCGATTGCGTAGGTTTTTTCGATGTAACGCAGAGTACGTTGTATCTTATGGTGTAATAGTACAATGCAATGAACAAATTTGTCGTAATAGAATTGTTTAATACTATATTTTTTTAGAAGTGTAGAATAAAAGATCGATTATCGTAAAGGCAAGAATCTATATAAAATAATATAGTAATGTAAATAAAATGCCCTAAATCCAAAGTTTTAAAAATATTAGTATTTGCAAGAATTTCGATGTTATGAAAACCAATATATTGGATTGATTGGAAAAACAATTTTCAAAATTCTCTTCGATACATTTTAGTTACAAAACTCTAATTAAAATTTACAACTGATGCTAATTGTAAACCTGATGTTGTAAATTTTCTATATAGGATATATTTACATTTTATATATTTATTATTGATGTACACATAACCTAGATTTATGAAAATAAAATAAAACATTTAATATGATTTTAAAAAATAACATGTTTTTTTTCTGTTACAGGTAAGAGTGAAATCAATTATTTTTCTTCTGACAATGATTAGTTTTCATCCATAAAGGTAAAATAGTTATTTTTCATTTCTAATTCACTAGTTAATTCATGTAATGACTATTTCAAATAATATATTATCCAAATTTTTCTCTTTTCAAAACGCCTATTCAACAGCTACCTCCACATTAGTAATTACAATTTGACAAAAATCCTCATCGACAAATCCTCGCATTCACCATTTCATCTGCAGTGCCTTTAAACTAAACGAAAACTGTTCACAAACCAACGGTGATCAAACCCGTTAATTCGTTCCTCCTCCCCTGTAACCTAAAAAAAGCAACCGGAAAAATTGAAAAAAACAAACACTGCCCAATGGACACTGGCGCATTCGTTAAAGCTAAATACCAGCCCGCGCTCTAAACTAAACCGTGCCACCCAGCCCCAGAATCTCAACTATTTCGCTTGCTCGCGCGAAAAATGCGCCGAAAAACGCGCCATATGGTCCGGCGCTCTCTCGAAAATTGCACGTCAAACATACAGTCGCGCTCGGCGGCCGATATTTTTATGCCTCTTTCTGCCGGTACCGCGTAATGGCCGGACATTCATCCCTTCCCCTTGGCCCGAGCGAGCGTTAAAATTTCACGTTTACGAGCGGTCTGCCAGCCACGCGGAGCCGGCCGCTGCTGCAGTTGAGCTAGGCGAGATTTTGGGATGCTGCGGGCAGCGGATGAGATGAATTGTTGCGAGGATTGTTTGTTCTAGTGCGGGTTAAACGTTTGATGTATGTAAGAGTGTTATTTAAAGATTCTGTT
>JAPYZA010002117.1:0-18936 GCA_030522685.1 Eupelmus azureus | reverse complement strand
GCTAGAGCCTTGGCTGTATAAGCCGCCGCGAGGCCACTTGGGTTAATTCATTCTCGCGCTTTATTGGCTCTGTATAGTTTTTATAAATATGTGTCTGTGGGTGAGCTTATTCAATTTTTGGGTTGTCCAAAATGTGAGAATATTATAGGAATTAGTAGCTATTTATACCGGAATTTATTTATTTATTTGTTGTAATAGTACTTGAAACACGTGCGCTCGATTAGACTCGCTACTTTTTTGTCAATGGGGAGGTATATGTTTGAAAAGTTTCGACGGCGGAAATTACCTTTTCTTCAAATAGACGTCATTTTGGATTTTTTTCTATTTAAGGACTTTAATGATTGTGTAAACATTTATTTTGTCATCAAATGAAAATCGACTGGATGGCATACTATATTAAGCCAAGTATTTGAATTTCTAGGCAATCGATTTTATAAACTATTATTTTACATGTGAATTTCGTACTTAATGTTGTAAGAACACGAACATGGTAATATCGTTGACGGCTTTTAAAATTCTATTAATTCATTAAAAATTTTCAATTTTTTGGCTTTTAAAATTCTATTAATTCATTAAAAATTTTCAATTTTTTCGAGGGTATAATTAAAAACAATTTTTTGGGGAATTTCAATCCATGGGCTTTTTAATCTTTGCTAATACATAAAAGGAAAGTTCAATCTTTCTATATACATATAGTACATGGAATAATTGTTTATGCCTTATAAATTATTTATTTACAATATTTTTTCTATTAAAATGAATTATGATTAAAAATATTTTAAAATTGAAAATTTTTTACTGTATAAAATATAAAAACATAAGGCACAAAACAGTTTACAGCTCGTTTACTTCAGTTTCAAGTATAATTTTATATATGCATTTTTGGGAATTTTTATGTGAAAAGAAAACCTTTTTTTTTCACTGTATAAATACCTTTTCAGACAGTACGAGACTAAAAAATATTTATCTTTTGCACATAAGATTAAAACAACAACAGGCTATTTTTACTTTATAATTAATAAAAACAAATAAAACTGAAAAAACTTGACGATTGCCAAGCATTACTAAGCAGAGCAACATTTCGAAGTATTCGCACTATACAAAGTAGCAAGGTAAAAGACTCATCCTCTCTTTCCACTAGCGAACCTGATAAACTTCAATTGATCGTAAACGATCGTCATCGTTAAAGTTTCGCAACGCCGGAGAATGCTGGCACGCGATGCTCCTCTCTTCTTGACACTCTCTCACTATCTTCCAAAGCAGCGCGAACCACCTCTCCTCTCTTCTTCACCTAATACCTATACTAACTGAAAAATCCGTCATTTCGAATTTCCCGCGTTAACAGCGTCGTCTGCCTCCTGTTGGCGCATGCGCGCGATCAGCTGATCTGGAGTACGCTTGACGCCTCTATGTGTGCCGTGTACACCTACGCGGAGGCTCTTGGCTTCTCCACTACATTCGTCTACTAATTAAACAATTACTTTGTTTATATAATTAAAACGGAAGGCGATATTTAGTGCTTTGGGAGGCCATGGCGGTGTTTACATTTAGAAAGTTCTCGTCTCCCAATCTTTTCTTGCTGCTTTTCGGCCACGTCTGCTCGCGTAAGTATAGTTGGAGAATTTTGCTCCTTTCTCGTTTATGCTTGTTGCGAGGGGGGACCTGCCATTCCGAAGCCGTAAAAGTGTGCGACGGGTTGTCTGCTATAACTATAATTATAACTATGTTTTTTTTGTTTTTTTTTATGGTAACATCTTTTGTATACATTTACTTACGAGTTTTTAAAAATTGTTTAAATCTTCATATTATCATATAATAATTTAAAAATAAATATTGATTGTTTATATTTTTTTAAATAAATTATAATATTAAGTAGGAGCGTGGATATGAAAACTTAAATTTATTGTTTTAAAATTTTTTTCAAAGTGTTGAAATTATTTATAAAATATCTATTTATTTACTTTTTACGTAAGTGTGGATCAGAGTGAAAGAGGTGGAAGTTACATACTTCTTTTCGTTCAATATTAATGTCATAGTTTATGTGTTTATTATGTTTTATTCCCATAAGAACTTAAACTATTTTCGCGCATTTCCATTTTTTAGAAACAATCATATTAATAATGCTCATTTAACTTTTAAAAAAATCGACAGGGTCAGCGTCGAGTAAATGATCTTAACAAATCTTAATAAAAATATTTTTGGAATTTATTCTATTAATTTTTATTAAAAAATTTTTGGGTTCCCATATATTTTATATAGATTTCTACTCAACAATTTAACATCTTAAGTTTTTGAGCATATTTTAAGAAAGTTTGGAGTTGCGTAAGTGCGATATTTAATTTAAAAATCAATTAGAAAATATAAAATAATGTATGGCCTCATGATACAACATAACAATTAAACAGTAATATCTCAAAAATTTTCTGTGAATAGTTCTATGACATATAGTCTTTTGGCAAACGAAAATAGATTTATTTATAAACTTAATTTTTTGAAAATATGAATTATGCCACACTCATTTTGACTCACATATACATACATCTAAAAGATTTTGTATTTTCCTTTTCATTTTTTTTTTCAAAAATTTAATGCTCTAAAAATTTTTGAGAATTAATTCGATTTTTACTAGAAAATTATTTGATTTATACAGAATAAGTTTTGTAAACTTCTCAAGCGTTCTTAAACATTTAAATATTTTAAATTTGTTTAATAAACGTGTTCATTCTATAAACGCGGATATTACAATACGATATCTTGTTTGTAATTCATTTGAATCAAATTTTTTTTAAAATGTATAGTAATTTTGTAAATATACTTATTTATCCTTAATCGAAATGAGTGTACAAAATTACTCTACAGTGTAAATAAAAGAATTTACGCTCAAGTTTTTTAATACTAAACGTTTATTTTGCTCAATATTTACTTAACATAGAAGATATAAACGTGATGTGTAAAAGTAAAGTTTTCGTGAATACACCGCGATAGTAGCGTTAGTTTTTATCTTCAGCTATTTTTCCTTCGTGGTATAAGCATACACCTGAATCACATTAAACACTTCATTTCAAAATTAATATTTTTTATCTTAAAGTATTTCTAACACCATAAAATATAAATATATGAATCACAGCTTATTTAATAATACGTATGTTTACACTGTTATTGAAAAATTTATTTTCATATAAATGAATTATTATTAAACTGTTTATCGTGAAGTTTATTCAACTTTTCTTACTAAATAATTTAATCCATTTGATTGAAATTAATGGTGTCTATTAGTTTATTGATAATTGATGATAATTGTCCTCGGAGGCATGAATTCCTTCAACGGTTATATTCATAAGTAAATGTAGCAAAAAACTCATAAAAGCACGTTTTCAAGTTATTTTGAAATAAAAAATTGAGTTAAAATCATAATCTGTTTTTGGGTCTACAATCAAAATCATGTTACATCATTGTATTACGTCTATACGGATATTGTATGACTTGTGAACGATCGTAATACTTTGTTTTATACTTCCACTACCGGTTTAAGTCGACTTCTACCAAGCTTTATTCTGGGTAATAAACTAAACTAAAAAATAAAAAGAAATATTACTTGTAAAATTATTTTTGACACTATTGATAATATTAACTCGATTTTTAATGAGCTACACGGTGCACGTGTACAAAGTCAAAACCTCATTAAACAACATACCTTATCAATTCATGAGCACTTAATGTCTGCATGCATTATCGATAGGATTTTAATAAGAATGCCTGAATAAGTCAAAGTTCTTTAAATGCTGTAAATTAAAAAAAGGGTGAATTAGAAGCGGATAATAGTACGATTAAAAGGATATTATTTTGAATTAAAATTTTGGAAGATGACGCATCGAGATACGAGTAGGTTGCTGTTATGATTCAACGCCCATCGTGTGATTTCTGTTTATTTAGAGCGTCATGGTAAAGAAAGACATCTGGTGTCTTTATAGGTTCGTACGTGGATTTTGAATTCACTAGAATAACTCTGCTTTTTGCTCGACATATTAATTATTCAGTTTGTTTGCTGGAAGATTCCTTCGAGAAAGTTAAAGCTTTCATTTTATCGTTTTGTAAACAATGCATGTAAGTAAATCTTGCAAAATTATCTCTCATAAATGAAACAACACCGCATTAAATTTCAAAACGTTTCTGGAATTTAAGCGCGAAGAATGTCGAAAATCTGATTCACTAACGAAGTATATTGCTACTTCCTTGCTCTTTCAATGTTTCTAATTATCTGATCACGAAAAAAAAAAGAAAAATAAAGGAAATCAGATAACTTACAAACTATTTCTAGATTAACATTTTCTTTTACATTCCATTGCAACGCAATTCGATTTCCAACTTCCAATTTCCCATGCTCAGGGTAACGCTAAAACGGAGTACGCTAACGGAAAACCCAAATTTCCGTGTATTTATTTTCACAAAACAAACCAAACCCAGCAATAACCAAGTAAAAGCAAAATCCAGCAACCGCACGATCAATGACTCAGGGAAAATCCAGTATATTATCCTTGATCTCGCGATTCCAGCAAATTATTTCCTTCGCCGTTCCACCCTAAACCGAAAAAAACCCAGCCAAAAAAAAAAAAAAAATCTACGTCAAAGGAGCACGGATCCATAGACTCCGAAAGCGCGTAACCGTCACATATAGGTATATATAAATATAAACCAAGTCCGCCAATTATTGGGCTCGGTGTATTCGCACAGGCGACACGCCACTCTGCCTGGCGAGTCGCGCAGCCGGCAGCGCCGTTCGAGCAGGGAGAAAAGAAGGGGATAAATAATCGCTGCTCTCTCTCTCTCTCTCTCTCGGATTCTACCGCTCGCGCATTACACGCACACCTCGCGTCATTCTCGAGACGCACGTGCGCGCGCGAGGACTGGCTTAACTTCAATCGCTGCCCGTCCTTGCTCGGCGACTTTCGCTCTCTCGCAAAGTCAAAATATAGAAGTCCTATGTGTGTTGTGCCTCGTGCGAATCGTATACCTAGAGAAGGCCTTAAGGATTATTTAACTAGCTGTTGCGTCTGAGATAGGCAGGTATTTTCTTGGATTGTTTGCCTTTTTTTTTAATTTATTAATCTCTCGGAAACGTGGATTTCTGCGGCTGTTTAATTATGTAATGTGACGAGGAAAACCGGAAAGGTTCGTAGAGCTGTTTTCTCCGCTTGATATGGGATAAGCATCACTGTGCGCTGATTGTATTCGGTTGCTGCTATTGTACTCGAGGTGGGATGATTTAACTTAATCTACTTTTCTGTTCTATGATTTTATATTGTTAAATTCGGAAGACTATACGGTTTTTGTAGATTGTCTATTTTAACTATAAAATGTAGCTTTTTTTTATTTGATTTACAACTCTGATAGGCTGTACAGTAAGTATGTTAATGATCATTATCGCTCTTATCTCTCGCAGCTATTAAAACAATTACACGTGCTTTTTTTAATCAGCAAGTAATACTCTGATAAATTTGGTGTTGATCAACAGTTACTATGTATATCGTGTTTAATTATTGATTGATATGGTAGATTTAGAAGTGTCAATCTGTGGCCACTCCAGTGTTATCATCCAAAAATTTCAGTATCAAATAACAATGCTTATAATTTTAAACTATTAATTAAACTACATTTTTGTAATTATGTAGATATATATTTTATTAAGAGGGATGAAATTTAAAATTAAATGATTAAATTTCTAATAAATATAAATTAAAAGAAAACATGATTTTTTCAAACAAGTTGCGCTTTTCGAGAGAGTTATTTAAGTTGTAACTTTATTAAGAAATCACATAATTTTCACCGGTTAAACCCTTTTCAGAAAAACCAGTTTTAAACTTTCGAAACTAGTGCGGTGATCAAGATTTTCATTATGGACAATTAAAGTTTCCGAAAAAGTTCCCACCGAACTTGACTTTCTTTCAAGCTTGAACATAATTAATTTAAAAAAAATTGTTCTCCAAAAGTAATCGTAAAAGTAACAGTGATAATTTTCAATTACACTTTAAAAATAATTTACAGTCTATACTATTACGCAAAAGCACAAAGTTAGACGAGAAAAAAACTAATGTTTCTTCTGGTCCCGAAAATAGAGCTACGTACAACGCAGTAGCGCTTCTCACCAGTTCTCCAATCATTACAGAAAGCTTATTTATAAAAACCATCCCATTCTTCAAGCGCTAATTTGTCAAGGCAAAGCCAAAGCGCAGCCGCCTACGCCCGCAATGCTCTTAAAAAAAACGTCTTAAAAAAAAATTCTCTCCATCTGCCACAGGTCGCCGAGCAATGGTGAACAAACTCTGGTGCCGCGAGCTGGCCCGCAAGTGGTTCCAGAGCACGCACGAGCCTCCGCCCGCGCGCTGCTTCAGCGAGCCCAGCTGGCAGAACCGGCTGAGCTGCTGGTACCTCGTCTACCGCTGGCTCATCTTCGCCTCCTGGCTGTCCGTCGTCCTCTGCTCGCTCTTCGAAATCGGCAGCACCGAGCGCTGGGGCCGCCAAGAGAGATGGGCCATCTACCTGACCAACTGGGACCTGGCCCTCGGGCTGAGCCAGGCCCTCCTCGGCGCGCTGCTCGTCACCAGGCGCTGGAGGCTGCAGCGCGCCCAGCCCGCCGACTTCGATCCCTGCCAGCTGAGCTTCGGCAAGCTCGAGAAGCTCTACTGGTTCCTGTACGTGGCGACGACGAGCCTGGCCCTCGGCGTCACCGTCATCTACTGGGGCCTGGTGCACGACCCGAAAATCGACCACGTCGACCCGCTCAACATCCTCGTCCACGTGAGCAACAGCCTGCTGATGCTGCTGGACTTCTGCGTGGCCGGCGTGCCGTTCGAGCTGCGCTACTTCTGGTGGTGCCCGATCCTCGTCTGCCTCTACCTGCTCTTCTCGCTGGTCTACTACGCGGCGGGCGGCCTGGACAAGCGGGGCCGTCACAAGATCTACGGCATACTGGACTGGCAGAATCCCGGCAGGACGCTGCTCTTCTGCGGGGGCGGGCTCACCTTCCTCGTCCTCACCCACTGCCTACTGTACTTCCTAGCTAGGTTTAGGGACCGCGCCTGCGAGGGCAGACGGAAGGTCGACCTCTGCGTCTGAGGATAGCCGCGGCCCCAGCTGAAAATCGCTCGTGTCTCTGTGATTCTGCACGCGGGATTGTGTTGGTGCGACGGCTTCTCGGATCAACACGGCGCGCATAGTGGAAGATTTCGCGTGTAAGGATCTGTCTGTGCGTCCAAGTGTCTGTTGAGGAGACTCAGTCTCTGTTGACGTCGAGGTTTTGTCTGCTGTGTACGATGGTTGTGTGCTCTTGTTAGGTGACGTGGAATGTCGCGATCGGTTTACAGCAGCGGTGGGTCGGAATTACGGAATGGTATTTTGATGGGTTGGAAGTACTGTGCTCGATTCTCTTCGGTATTATTGTTTTTAAGTAATGGCCTCGGGTTGTAAATTACTTTTGTAATTCCTTGGCGGATTCCGGTAGTTAGTACGTATTGGAAATGATTTTCTAGCATTTTAAATTGTCCATCCATTAATATTGGAGAGATCGGGAACACAGTATTGCGTTAAATGTCTTTTCCTAATTCTTCGAGTATTCCATTAATGCTGTAAATGCGATAAATGCTGTAAATTGACCAGAATGCGTGAATGCTGAATACCTTAAAATAAATTTATTCAAGAGGATGTTAAAGGCTTTAAATTATCGATAATTACGGATCTTGAGGATTATCGGTAATCACAAAGCTTTGACATCACCTTAATAGAGGATGATACGATGTATGGTACGGAAAATAGTTTGACATGGACTGAACATTTTTTTTTTGACGTACAATAACTAAAGTGTTTTTCATATTGTAATCAGTTATCTAAAAAGCTTCTGATTAAAGTAGAAAAAGTATATTATTAAACAAAATTTTGTTACTATTACCAAAAAATTAATTATTTTAAGTTAAACTTATTCTACTTTAATTATAAATTGTGTATAAATCACATGTAGATTTTTTTGATAACTGTAGTACCACTATATCATATCATTTACATTGTATTTTTACGATTCCCTCCATTTATTCCCATCGAGATCGAAGTAACTTTTTTTTATTATTGAGTTGTGAATAAGAATATTCATGTGTAGTATGTTTGGCAAGAAAACAAAATATCAAATTTTGTTGAGTTCACTATGTTCTTTTAGATATATAAAAGGAAAAGGTACTGAAATTTTGCAAATAAACTAGAGTAGTTTTGAAAATAGCATCAACATTTATGAGAAATTCGTCTCAATCGTTTTGTTAAACTATTTGTGTGTCATTAATGTTAAATTTAATGATAATAGCAAAAATAAAATTTTAGAAAAATTTGTAAAAATTATTTCTATTTACGACTATTTGCAACAGAGCCTAAGAAAATATAATTTTACAGTATTATAGTTCGAGTACAGTCATATAGATGGTAGTTTAGATGTTGTTTTCTTTATCTCTGTTGCAGAAGATAAGATAAGTAGTTGAATATTATAAAGCGAAGAAAAGATGATGATGTATGCGTGAGTATTTTCTTAAAATTGTCCAATCAAAACAAATTTCATGAATTGCCATTATTTTTAAACCTAAATATTAATGTAAAAATGTTCAGTTTCATTCATATAACTTTTTATATTGTGAAGTTGAAATTTTTATAAAGATTTGTATATCAACTTTTATGAGTCATACCTAGGTAAGATTTAACGTTACATTAAAAGTTTTCTAAGATCGTCATGTATTTTTAAGTCAAGTATGTATGTACATTCCTTGCCTGTATATCATTCCAAAGATTGTTACTAAGAAAAAATCGCTGTCAATTCATTGGCACTAAGCTTCCTTAAACTCATTCCAAAAAATAATATATTCTAAATAAAAGCAATACTTTCATTAATTTAATTTTTCGTGAAAGTTATTTAAAGTTCTAAATTTCCATCTATAAAATATCCATGATCAAGCTTCGTTGCTGTAATAACTTAGACTTTGATTGGCTTCTTTGAATTTAATCATAAAATTTGATTATTGTTAACATTTAAGTTTGAGCGCCTGATATTCTAGCAGAGTAAATAATAAATTATCAGTCATAAATTATTATTTAAAGTGAAAGTTTACGTTATAATATAAAAAGAATTGTAAATTTTTATCATAAAATGTTCAAAATATTGTAACATATGCAGTCATACAATTACTAAAATTTCATGATTCAAAAAACTACATTGATTTAATGTAATAAGAATAATACATTTAAAAAATGAAAAAACTGAAGCTTGGAAATAAAAATAAAATAGATAAGTAAAATAAAAACGAATGGAAATATAAAAATTATTTTCGAGTCGCCTCCCAATCAAAAAATAAAAAGAAAGGTTTTCAAAATCGGTAATATAGTTTCCGAGATAAAGATGGGTAACACATATACACTCACACTTATTTACTCATATACGTGCACGCACAATCATACAAAATTGTACACATGGTTACAAAATAAGAAACAGTAATTTTTGAAAAATATCAACGTTTTTATTAATAAAATAACGATTTAAACCAATAGCAAACTGGATTACATAGTGTAATGGTAGGCTGAGTTTAATTTCATCACAGATTTCATCTTAAGTTCTACAGTAATATTATATGGCGATTTGAAAGTCACACTTTGTCAAATATTTTGGAAGTTCTGTTTCCAATACGGTACCTAAGCATACTATCCTATCCTTAATCCTAAAATTATTACATACCGCTATTTGAACTTTTTTTTTAAAGTCATCAGACTGCACTAACACTGGATTTTAATCTAAAGTTTTAATAAAAAAAATCAACAAAGATGTTCTAAAGCTATACTACAGATTATTACCGCGTTAAAATTGTGTACTAAGTAAACATTTGTAGAACCAAATTTTTTCTTTAGAATAATTAAAATAGACATATAAGTCATTCCCTTATAGGTCGTGCCTAGAAATCATGCAACCGTTTAATTTGTAGTGTTTAATTTCGTATTTTTTCTAATTGTTAAATATTAGTTATATTTTAACCTTTAGACTGCCGGGAATTTAAGGGGCATATCGCCCTCAGAAAACTGGTATAAAAGGTATCTTATATCAATGATTGATCGTAGGCAAAGTGTCGATCAGGGGTAGCGCCAATATATTGATTTTCCGGTAGTCTAGAGATTAAATTTCTCCGCTTTCTTAAGCGTAGAACTTTTTGTAACGAGTTATCAAAAATCAAGAAACCTCATTATTTTTACCCGGATTACAAATATCAGTCATCTCTATTCTTAAAAGCGAGGTACGATGAATATTGTTATGCCTTTTCGAGCATTTCTATTGGTTTTCCAGTCGCGATTGCATTGTTTTATGGCATTATTTCTAAATGACAGACTTTAACCTTAACAGCCATAACCGCATGTGCGCAAAGCGCGTCCGGATTCTAGTATTTAAAAAGTAGCATTCATTTTAAAGTGGTAATAATCAAAAATTGATGTTTTGCGAAAAGCACAGAAAATCAAATGTAAAAAATCTTATATCCTATAAAATACAGCTAAATTTTAAGTAAAAATCAAAACTGCTAACTAAGGTAAAAACGAAGGTCAATATTTACAAATTCAACTCTGAAATGTATCAAAAATGAACATTCAAACTTTCATTTCAAAAAATTATTCCTGTCTATGATTAAGTAACTTCATCTCGATGTTTGAAAAAAAATTGTAAAAAAAATCTAAAAAAAATCACGTTTTATGTTTCACTCATAGAGTCTGCGTGAGTCTACACACTGAATATAACACTCTATTGAAAATTCTTTGTAACAATTTTACTAAATTCAGTCACAATGCGAATTGTGTATAAAAATGCAGAAAATAAAAGTTAAAATTAAAAAAAGAATAAATTTAAATGAATTAGTAAAATATGTTAACGTACTTTAAATTCCCAAATTGTAAGACTGTTTATGTCAAGAATAAAAAAATTAAAAAATTTTAAATTTAGGTTTTCAAAAAGAGTGTACATCCAGTAATAGTGACTTCAGGAACTATATACTAATCTAAATTACGCATACTGATTTCATTATCTGAAGGATCAGTATCTAGCAGCAGTATTTGGTATTCTGGCACACCAATGTCCTCCTGACAATACATGGAGGTCAAATCTTCTGGTAGTAAAAGGGCATCTTCGAAGTCCGTCGCGCCTAAAACGACATCGCTCGCTCCTACATTTAAGTCCGCGACTCTTCTGTTTGGCTTCAGACCTAAGATGTCTTCTCGGGTAAATGCAGTTCTCGCTGAACCTTTATTTTTCTGAACGATCTGTTTTTCAGTGCTTATTTGTATTGAACTTGTGTGAATATCAGGCAATGCTGGTTGGATTTCTTTTTCAGTTTGAAGAGCTGTGTTATCTTCAGTTGAAGATTCTGTAGCTTCATTGATAATAACAGATGTGTCGTCAGATAGCAAGATCGCTCGATCGTCAGAATTTTTTATAGCACATTGTGATCTATTGTACAAGCTATTATCACCTTGTGGACTAGTTGAAGCCACGTGGGTTACATTGCTATTTTGAATTTCAGAAAGAGGCGCGACGTGTTCTTTTTGCAAATGCATTTTTAAACTTACTTTTGTTCGATACCATTTCGTGCAATTATCTGCGGAACAAAAATATACGTTTTTCGAGGCTTTATTTTTTGCAGTAGTATTTGTCAAATTAATTTTGCCTGTGGTGTTTTCATTTTCTTCCATCGACGCGTCCCGATTATTCATTTGTTCTTCGGTATCTGAACAATCTGTAACTAATAATTTCTTAATTTTATTAACTGCCACTCTAACGGGCTGTACTCTAGAACAAAAAACCTCTTTTTTCTTGTTAACGGTTTTTTTTTCAACAGTCTTTTTCTTTTTTGGCCTGCTAACAGATTCTTTATTATTGGAGTGCTTCTTTATATGCACATAGAGGCTACTTTTGGCAGAAAACGCGGAGGTGCAGAGGTGGCACTGAAAAAATCTCTTTTCGATCTCATGCGTGAGTTTGTGTTCTTTGAGGTGTTCCGAGCGCATGAAGGCCTTATTACAATCGGCCACGTCGCAGACGAACTTTCGATCGTTGGTGTGCTTCTTCTGGTGTCTCTTGAGCTTGCTTGAGGTCGAGAAGGCCCACTTGCAGCCCTTGAACGTGCAGGCGTATGGCTTAGAACCTGTATGAAAACGCATGTGAGCCTTCAGACGGCAAGGCTGGTCAAAGGTCTTACCACAACCTGGCCAGGCGCAGGTAACGTCCATTTGCGAGTGGCTGTGACAACGTTGATGAGACATCAGAGCATTGCTGCCGTAGTAACGCTTGCCACAGCCCTCGAAGCTGCACACGTAGGGTGCGAAGCTCTCATCGTGAGTCTTCATGTGGTTTTCGAGATCTCGCTTCGTCTGAAACTTTGAGTTGCACTCGGGTACTTGACAGAATATGTGATTCGGCCGCGAGTGTAATTTCTCATGACTTGCTAGATTGTAAATTGTCGTGAATCGTCGCTTGCAGCCCGGTATTGAACAGACGTAATCTTTTTTCTTTAGATGTGTCTCCTTGTGACGTTTAAGTTTGAATTCGGTATAAAAAGCCCATGAGCAGCCATCGTGATCACACTGAAACAATGGAAAACATTTTAATCAATAAATTCTTGAAATTTGGGATAGTTATCCCAAATAAATGTTGGATTTTCACATTATATATTTTTGATTATTTGAAAATAATATAATTTTAGATAATAAAATTATATTACCTTAAACGGTTTGATGCCAAAATGTGTTAGTAAATGAGTTTTGAGGCCACATAGTTTTGAAAACTGACGTCCACATTTATCATGATGACACTGCCATTCTTTTGTGTTATCTGGTCCTACTACTATTCCAAGCCGCAATATTTTATCTGTTATGCCTACTTCTTCTAACGCTTTTGAAATTATCAGTTCTTGTTGATTATAAATTGGTAATCGCCTAACTTGTATGTTTTCTTCATAGTCGCTTTCACATGTATCTGATGATTCTGATTTTTTCCTAGTTTTTTTGCTACTTCTTAAAGAATAACTTCTTCTAAGTTCATTAGACTTATTAACAATAACTTGTGTAATATTTGATTGCTTACATGTTGAAATAGACATAATTGACGTATTTTCATTATCGATACAGCAAGTATTTTCTTCGTTTATCACTTTTTGTCTACGCTTAATTATACTAGGTCGAAATTTAGGTTTTGTGTTAACTGAACTTACATTTTGTGAATTTAAATTTCTACATTTTATAAGGGAATTTTTTGGTTTTATTTCAGCATAAGGCTGCAAATTGAATTTTTTGGATTCTATTGTATGATTGTAAACATTATCGTTATCAAAATTTATACAATTATTTGAATTCTTAACATTAGATTCAGTAAAAGACATGTTTTCAGTATGTAAATCTTGAATAACAGTTGGAAAAGAATCATTATAAATGTGATTATCATTATAATTCTCTAAGTCATTTGTTTCCGTTATACTTTTGTTTGATTCATCCAAGCTACTGTGTGTTTCAACATTATCAAAAGTTTTTTCATTATGATTAAATTTATTGATATTAGTCTCATTTAATTGTGAAATTAAGTCTTTACTATCAGCATTTGCATTATTATATTGTGGTGAAGTACTAGTTGATGATACAATTTCATGTGCTAAAATCATATCATCGGCACAATATGCTAATGGCTCTAAATTATCTAGCAAATCTGGTAATACAAACACATCATCTTTCTCATTTGTAGATAAAAATTTTTCGTTATGCAAATCATTAAAAATACTGTCATAGCTAATGTTATTTAATTTCTTTGTTAATAGATCATTATCTGACCCCAAAGGACTTTTTTCAAAAGATATTTCTGGCAATGGTTCATTCAAATACCTTTCTACACTAGATCTTGAATTACTCTTCATATTTATTCCAATACTTGAGATAGGCTCACTTGAATTTTTCAACCATTTTTCGATGTCCTCCACAGTTTTTGACTTGTGACCATTTATTTGTTGCTGTAAAAACTGAATTCAAATGCTTCAATTAATTATAAATTGTTAAAATATACAAAGTAAAAAATTTCAAATTATGTATATAAAAAAAAAAACAATTATATCCATAAATAAATTAAAATGATTTAAAATCCCTTATTATCAAAACTTTAAAAATGAAAAATATCTAAACAATTATCTCATCATTAAATTTAAATAAAAAAAGAAAGTAGAAACGCGAAAGCCGAAAAAAACGTGGGCCCCGCGTTCGCTCATTTAAAATACGCCAACTCTCCTCCAATCCCCCTCAAGCCTCTCCCAGCAACTGAAACATTGTCCCGCTTATTATAAACTTATGAAGCCTTCTATTTCTGACATTACCTCCATACCGCGACTCTACATCCAAAGAGGCAAATCGACGACGCGCGGCTCTCTAACTGACAAGTGTTACGTAAACAAAGAAGCTGCGCGTTCTATATTTGACGGAGGCGCGCGGCGACAAAATAAACAAAAACACGAGGCGTTCAGCGCCGAGAGCGTCCGCAAACTCCTTCCTCTCTCTCCTTCCCAACCGGCGTCTATATTTAAATAAATCGAACCTGCATAACCGTCAATCCTCTCACCTTGTCCGCAGGCAGCCTCGGCGTTATCTCGGGCTGAAGCATCTCCTCGTGTATCGGCGCCTCGTGCTCGGCCCGATTGTCACTGGCTTCATCGGTGGCCGCTTTGACAGTAGCTGCGAGCACGTTTTCCGAGCTGCTGGCGCTCCTCGAGTTGCGCCTTTTGCTTCGTCGAAACAGGCGCGGGAGCTGCTTCGACGAATTCTGCACGAGCGACGCCACCCGCCTCGACATTTTCAGCCGAAGGCCCGGATTGCTGCGAGCTTGGCAAGGACTGCGCCGGAGACTGCGGGTGTCTTGGAAATATTGAAAATGTCGCACGCGATTCTGAGGCGCGCGCGCGCGCCCGTGTATGAGCTGTGTATGGTGTGTGGATGGCGCGCGGCGTGCTAGTTTGGCAGGTCGCGCGGCGGCGGCGGCGGCGGGCTCGTTCGTTGAACGTGACATAAGGCGACATAACCTAGAAGACGCGCGCGGCGCGTTTGTCGGGAAGTGTGTATATGTGCTTGTCAAAGGTTTGCGAGGACGGAGTGCAGATGGCGCGGAGCGCGAAAATTCGAGTTTTCGCTTCCGTGAATTGGGGTTTTACGTGGGGTTTTTGCGATTTTGGAGCAGCCGCAGGGTTGACAAATATTTTCATGAATTTTGCTGAATTTGGTTGAAATGTTGCTAGGTTTTTGAAAAAAATTGCCTGTAGGTAATTATACTCGTGGCGGCTCGGTTGGTCTGGACGCAGTCGCTAAAATATATTTGCCATTTCTTCGTAAAAATCTTTCAACAAACTCAGCATAGTCAATTAACAGTAAATAAAACCAGACAAAGATCAGTATCCAAAATTTTCTATTACGATTCTCGATTTCTCAACACTCACAACACTCACAAAACTCCCAACAGTAAACCATCAAAGCCCCATCCCAGCCGCGCTTCCTACCCACAGAGACTATCCCACCAAAAAAACCTTGAAAAAAAAGCGCCTCCTCTCCAAGAATCAAACAAAGCCCTAGTCATCGCGTGCTCAGTGATCCGCGCTGCTCGCCTTTGTGTCTCCTCGCTGACAGCCGCACTTGGACTCGCAGCTAGCCGGCATAACCGACCTCTTGGCCATGCTGAGCATCGTCTCCTTCTCGCTGGTGATCATCCTGAGCCTCTCGATCCTCGAGACTTTCCTGCCGGCGCAGCCATCCTCGTCCAGCGCCGCCTGCTTGCTGGCCTCGCGGCGGCGCTCGAGCGCCTCGTGAAAGCCGCAGAGCTCGCAGGCCGGCGGAAATTCGGCCGGCTTCGCCTCGAAGGCCGCGTGCAGGCAGCTGCAGCCCTCCGTCCTAGGCGGCCTAGTCACGTCCTCCGTGCTGATGCCCGCGCTGCAGGTGAAGTACTTTTTCGGCGGCTCGCGCGGACGCAGCTCCTCGTAGGGCAGCTTGAACGGCTTCGCGTGGACCGGACACCTTGAGAAGTTAATTAACGGTCGATGAATGGAAAGAGAGACGAGAGAGCTGGCCGCGCGCGATGCGTGAAGAGAAAAAACGGGCTCAGGCACCTGATTTATAATACAAACATTATATTCAAAAGCTATTCGATCCACATCGTGACAAAGCAGGATCCTTCGATTAACCAAAGCGTGTATATCTATACACAGCCTGGCACTGTGCAGCAGCTCTTCGCTCACTTTTAAATCGAACGCGAACCTTACGAAACCGGCATTTTTTTCTCTCTCAGCAGCCTCGCGCGGCCAAAAAATTAATTGTAAACGAGAGAGCAGGCGCGGAGAGGGGGGAGAAAAGTAATTACAGATTGGTCACGCAATTATCCTGCTGGCCGTGGGGCCGACAGCCACAGTAGCAGTCGAGCGCGGCGACCGAGTCCGCGACCTCCTTACAGATGACGGCGTTTGGGGGCCTGTAGGCCGGAGGTGGCTTCGGTCGAGGTCCCGGAGTGGCGCAAGTGGCTGGTCTCGGTGGCTCGCTGAACAGCAGCACGTCGCCCTTTGTCAGCTCGTACCTGGGGTCGTCCAGTCGGGGATCTTCGGCGCTGAGTTCCCGGAAAGATGGATTGTTGTGAGTAGTGTTGATGTATATTTATGAGGTTATTTTTACTTTTGCTTAGGTGATCGTTAGAATGATTGCTTTTTTGACGTACGTGCACATTTGTCGAATTTTGAAAGCGCGTCGGCAGGTAAGGGGATCGGGTAGAGGAGGATCGGGTCCGAAGATGTATTCCCTGAATGTTTCCTGTTTCGGGCATTCAAATTGGCAGTTGGAAGGCTTCTGTTTTATGACGGTTGGCCCGAACAGGTGAAAGATGTTGTACCATTTTTTTCCTATTGGATCTCCTAAGTGCGATGGAAATATTGTTTTCAGTTATAGTCTTTTAGATGAGTCCTGAAATTACTGAAGTATTGCACTTTTCTCACCGTATCCTTCTTCTAAGCATCTTGACGAGGCGTTTAATTTACACATGTGCTCCGGACATTCTGGTAGTCGTCGTCTGCACGAACTTTCGTAATAAACGTTTCTATTTTTATCATCTTTCGGCTTCTCTTCGGTTTTTCGAAACCATGACCATAAATGTTTTTTATCAAAATTTCGGTTGCTATCGATCAAAGTTATCAAAATTTTTGGCTGTAAGTAAATAAATAAAGTCGACTATTATTAAAATAGGTCAAATTCGAATTAAAGATTGTTTTGTAATATTTTAATAAAAGCAAAAATAAAATAGAGGTAACCTAAAATGTCAACAATTATTTTTATTAGTTTTAGTAAATGCTATGTTTGCATTTAATTAGATTATTTTTTAATAGTTTAAAATCACTTACATTAGACTGACTGTAACATGGAATTTGAAAATTTTGCCGCAAGAGTGCCATAATTGCTAAAAATTTTGCTTATCACAAATTTACATCATGATGTACTTGATTGTTCTTTGTTTTCATTAATTCAACAACCAAGTATTAAAATTCATGATAGTAGTTAACACCAACACCTATAATTTTAATTATCCAAACATTTATGAACGTAAGAGATAACAAGGGTATAATCTGAGAATATTTTGCACTTCAGAAAACAAAATTTTTATTGAAATTAATTCGTTTGCGCTCAAAAATCTGGTCTACTTTTAACCATTCTCTAACAATCTATACAAATAACGAACTGAAAACAAATTTTCCTTTTTAGACATTTATCAACTTCGTAGCAACTCCAAAAGAAGCCAATGCTCACAAAGCGATTATTCCTAAAAAAGTGCACCCACCAAAACTATAGACTCGCGAAAACAGCTCCGCACCACCGCTACATCCTCATAGCCATCTCTCCAGCGTTCGAAGCGCAGGCTCGCATGCAAAGCGTGGATCAATGGCCGGTTCGTTTGCGCAAACTGTGCAAGGATTCTCACCCAGGCGCAGCGCACGTATCTATATCCACAGCTATACCTATACATATACACTCACCGAGAGAGACTCAGCCGTGCTATTCGCACCTATCCACTTGTAACCGGCATTTGGAGGGGCCGGTGTCGAGTCTCTGCAAACACACCTAGACGAGATCGCGCTCGCGATTTATGTACATCTAGAGGGAAGCTGTTAATGCGTGGCTGACGGCAGAAGCTGTCTGCAAAGCCGATGGCTCATAATCGAATGTACTACTCTCGTCTAATCATCGATATTTCGCTTTGCTCCGAGAATGATGAGCTGGAGAGGCTGATGAAATTGGGGAGATGTTCCTTTGGAAGGAGAAGTTTGTTGCGGCTGGGACTGATTTTGGTAATGCGAGATTTTTATATTTTTATAGTTTTTGCTTGCATAATATTGAATACTGATTGCTGAACTCGTAAAGCATAACAAAAAAATTATTAAGTGATACTATAATAATTTGATAAGGCCACCTACCCAAATCAATCATCTTAAAATCACGAATAAAAAAGCTGCACCTCAAGCCTAAACATCCTCGTACGACCATAATCGCAGCAGCGAGCGCAGAACCCAACAATATAACAATAAAGGGGAAAGGACAAATGATAGCAAGCCAGTTTTATTAAGGTAACGAGAAGTTGAGAAGGTGAATTTCGCGCGCGCGCGTGCAGGAGGGGAGAGCTGCACAACTATAGCTAAAGCAGTACCTTCATCCCCTATACGCTACATCCAGCATCCCCTCCTCGCTATATACGCGCGAGAGAGTCGGCGGAAGAGGAAGGGTGTTTACTCAAGACACGACAATTCATTACGTAATTGAATTGAATGAGGCCTCGGCAATCCTCGTGCTGCTGCTTCTCCTTCCCGCGTGCGGCTCCCTCTCTCTCTC
>JAPYZA010002116.1:0-19618 GCA_030522685.1 Eupelmus azureus | reverse complement strand
GTTAATTAAAAAAAAAAAAAAAAATCCGACTTCCTCACTACACATCATAACCAGCAATCAGCTCGTCGCCGTATCTTCCTCCATGCAGCGACGCTCTTCCCTCACGCGCAATCGTCTCAAAGTGTAATTTTCGTAACTCGCGTGCAAAAAAAAAAACGTCAACAAGCTTCCTCTCTCTCTTTCAAAACACAAACAATCTGAACGTCTCTTGACAAAATTGTCCGAAAAACAATGTTACAATTCGCTCCGACACTCATCGCTCCGTCCCCTGTATATACTTGCAGGCTGGTTTTTTTCCACGGCATCATCTCCGCCTATGCGCAAGGGACTCTATACAAACCGGCGCGCTTGAGAATAGGTATGTATTATAAAAATTTCCGCTCCCAGAGAGCTGTATACGTGTATATATATACAGACACAGGGAGGTGAGAGGTGCAGCGCTTGAGAGTTTATCGGCCGCAGCGCGCGGCGGTTCGATATTTCATATCGCCGTGTCTTCTCTTCTCGGTAGTTATGATATTTAGGAATTAAAGTATGCATCGCGCGAATGGGAGCTGAATAAATTGGAGCCGGTCGTGCGGCTCTGTATATAGGAGGTTGCATAATAGATGAGTAAGAGGAACGAGAGCCGCCCTCCCGGCGCGATGCTGGATTTCGATTTCTTTTATCGCGGGGATTTATTGATTTGTGGTTTTGAGAATTGGAGGATCAGCGGGATGAGTTAAGCGGTTAGGTGGAAATTTAGTGTTAGGGGGTGGGGGGGAAATTTAGGGGGGGGGGGGGGGGTAGTGTTGGGTGAGGAATAGATTGCGACGTTTTGCGAAGACGGTTTATTTGCGAGATTGGGACTTGCATAGGATTTTTGTAAAAAATTTAAATATTTAAATAACGAGTTTATACAAAAGTTTATATAATGACTAAAAATGACAATTATTCCAAGTGTGGAAATAAACTAATGAGTTGTAAAACGAAGTCTGAGTCAGATTTCCTGACTGATGGCAAGAATTCTGTGGTTAGCAAATAAAATTAAAAATATACTCGAAGATTCATTTAAAATTTGAATTTATAGGTAATGTACGTCAAAGATATATATGGATTGAAAACAAAAACGCCTTAACACGTCCAAATGCAATAACTGATATTTTCGTACTTCCGACTACTTAAAAAAAATGATAATCCTAAATTCAATTAAAATTATTCTACTAAAAAATGTCAACCCGTATCGACTACCCCACTACCAAAATCAATCAAATTCTAAAAAAATTCGCCGAATCTCAAACCATAAAAATACCCACCCACACTCCAATCATCCAAAACCCCTCCATCATCAAATTCACCCACCCGATAAAAAAAAAATTCACACCATTTCCACGGGCACCGAGCCAGCCGCCGCTAATACGGCACTGGCCGAGCATACACACACTCACACAGAGAGCGAGTCAGTCAGGACACAAAACGAAGGGCTGCCCCACTACGCTTTAACTTCTCGCTCGCACGTTCGCCTTTTCTTTCTCTGTCTCTCCACATAGTCGCCGAACCGCACACACACACACACACACACTCTCACAGACATAGAGCAGCGCGCACAAGGCGCAGATGCGGAGAGCAAGAGCCAGTGGAATATTCCATCGGCTCTCGCTCTTCCGACTCAGCGAGTGCGACGAGGAGAGACAGCGCTGGCTCGCCCCTTTTACGCTTGATGAGAAGGGGACGTATCGGAGCGAGTCTCGCGATTTTTACGAGCCGCTCTCGTTTGAGGACTTTCTAGGAGGTGTTTCGGTGGGGATCGGAGGATTTTAGATGGAGGTTTGTTATTTCGGGAGTTGTTTGTGGATTTTTTAAAATGTGCTTTTTTATTTTTGTTTGTTTTAATTAGATGTAGATGTTGGGTGCGGCTCTGGCTTCTTGTTAATTAATTAAAATTCGGGAGTTTACTATTAATGTTCGAGTCTAAGAAGAATAATTTTTTTGTGAAATAAACTTTATTTTTTATGATTATTCTTGATTGATGCTCTATATAGTTGAATACTATTTGCGAGGACGTTTTTTATTTTAAGAACTTAACTGGCTATTTTTATATAAATTTAAATGCTCACAGAGTACTAAAAAAGATTAACTGCATCTAACAATTTTCCATTCTTTTATGAACATGCTTTTATATGTATTCGTATTTTTTATCATTTAAACATGTATTCTCTATTATTACAAATATTTATTAATAAATATCACATTATTAAAATATTCAAAATCATTTTCCACTTTCCAAACCCGCTCATCCAAACTGATTGCAAAATAAAATTCGCACACCCAGCAAAATTACCAAGCGCGCTCCGAAAATTCGCCAACTCTACCTCCCAAAATCCCAACTCAAACCCTTCCAAATTAACCCAATTAAAAAACCCTACACACATCCACACAACAATAACACCCGGCCCATTCCACTTATATCATTACCCAGGCAAGCAGCCTGATCGCATGCAGCCAACAACGCGCTCATTCGTTCGCTCAGACAAAATCAATGCCACATTAAAACCGGCCGCGTGCGCGCGCGCTCTAACCCAGCCTAGCGTAAAAGGGGCCGAGTGAGCCCCCGAGGCGGCACAGACGGACGCTCGGCAGATATATACACAGCGCGGGCCTCTCTATATACATATATATATACACAAGAGCTATCTATATACCCGAGGATAGGCGGAAAATGGAGGGGAAAGGCGCGCTTACAATGTGCCGCTGCGCGCAAGGCGTCGGCACAATGCCGCGAGTCTCGCTTTTTAGAAGCTGCCGCTGCGCTGCTGGCTATGCCACACAGCGAAAAGGAAACGAGTCCCGCACAAAGGACCCGGCCGAATGTGCCTGTGCAGACGTATGTATACGTTCGCTGAAGGAATTTAATCGCTCCCACAGCGCGACGCTCTCTCGTGCATGTACTTACGCACTTTCATGCTAGAGTGCGCGGGATGATTCTCTCGTTTCTTTATCTGCATATGCGTGGATGTGAAAAAGGATACTAGGAGGAGTTATTCGAGAGGCTTTCGGGACGCGAGGAGTTTTTATAGTTGGAGGAGGGAGGGAGGAGGTCAGCGATTACGGGCTTGCGTAACGGAGTGTGGTTTCCTATTTTTGGTTTCGGTTTTCTCGAGGAGATAAACAGCGACGAATGGCTGTGAATGGGAATTTATTGCCTTATTTTTGGTTGTTCGGAGCGAAGGGAAGCTTTTTAATTTGGCTCGGCTGGCGCTGAATCGATGAAATTTAATTAAGCGCGGAAATGCTGGGTTCCATGAGGGACTGGGAGGCATTCTTGGTTGCTCATTATAATAATGACTTCTTTCGTGATAAACCGAGCTTTCCTGATCTTTTCAGTGTAAATATCGTTGAATGAGATTTATTAAAGAGTTGGATGACTATTTTGAAAGTGAAAGAAGCAGGAAAATTTGTAATTACCGTTTAGGATTGTCTGATATTTGAGAGATAATGAGATGGTATTAAGGTAATAAATTTTATTAGCCTTTTCCTTTTGGTTTCCTCCGGCTTCTTTAAATGACAGGCATTGTTAGCAATAAATAACTCCCCTGTGACATCATGCATCGATATAGTTCACAATAGTGAATCACATTTATGTAATATTCAGATCGTTATATCCTTTCTAATTCTACGATGTTACCTAATAACAATTGAATGTATCTTTTGATAATAAGAATCTTCGCTTCACTTTTAGAATTAAGTCTTTTAGAATAAGAATTATATTTTTATTTGAAATATATTAATTAAAAAAATAATGAATTATTATTGATTATGCTTAATAATTTATTTTTATTCATATTTAACTTGTTTACAAATCAGTAAAAAACTAGAGAAAGGTTTTGTTTTAATTTTTAAGAACTTATTTTAAGTAGATTTACGTTTAAAATGTAAGAGCATTTGAAAAACATTGATTTGCCCGCCATTTCTGCATGACGTCACTCTGCAGTGCCATTTATGCGGCTTCTCTATACCCGCTTATTACGTTTAGCTAAAAGTTTTCAGAATGTTATAGTGATAAATTATAATCCTTTCATTCCATAAATATAATAACTTTTTCAGTAATAATATAATTTATATTGCTTTCCATTTTTTCTATTCTTATAAATTTAACAAAGCTATACACTAAAATGAACAATTAGAAATAGAATTTTAATTTTTTATCGCATATAATAGAATAATTATCTTCGATTTTCAAATTAATTAAAAATAAAACAGTATAATAGTAACTCGAAAACACGCATAAATGTACAATGCGAAATATACCTATAACAGACGAGTTACTAGAAAGTCGGTAAGGCAGAGAGTACTAGAGAAATTTATAGGATATTCTACTTCTTATCGAAGGTAACACCAGCGTCACCGACAGTGTGTTAAATCTCCAAAAGGTGGCGAAAATTGGAAGTTCTACAATTGGGAAAGAATACGTCGCAGAGATGGAAAACAAAGGAATTTATTCTATTCTATTATATTTATACATGACATGATTAAAAAATTTATTGGGGGAAATTTCAATTCATAGATAAAGAAATATACAAAAAACTTTAAGATAAGTAGTAATTTAATGAAAATTCCATTTTTCCTTATCTCTACAATACATTCTTCCTCAATAGAACTTCCATCTTTCGCCACCTTATGTATATTCAACATTGCTTTTAGCGCTAGTGTCTACCCTCAAAAATGCGAATACTGTTAAAATTTCAAGAAAAAAAAATTACTTAAATTAAACTTTACCTTTGATAATATTCTTACTTTTAAGATAAAGTACTTATTTAAATGTAACATTTTTCTGTCGATAAAAAAAATAAATAAAAAACTAATATAAATTCAAACGAAATTGCTCCGATAAAAATTTACGTAACAAACTCCGTAAATTTAACTATATTATAGTGCTCAAATTTTGACAAGAAACTTTCAATCAAAGCTTACTTCGGTTTGGTTTTCTGAAAACAAATGGGAAAAATCGATAATTCTGCATGACAACGAAACGTATACACACCAATAATACATATATAAGAATATCTGCAGGCCTCATCTATATTACAACGCTTTCAAATCGTTATAAAAGAATATTTTGACAAAAATAAGTAAGCGCAAAAATGTACATATTTGATGAAACATTCGAAGTACGATAAGTTTGAATAACGTTTCTTTTGTACTAAACTTTCAATAAGAGCTCTCTTCTGCAAACTGTTCCTTTTTAATAAAATAAATGTTGCATTTTAAGAATCTCCCTATGGAAATCGTTTAATGTTTTTGTATTATAGAAGGGAACAAACAGCGGGGGTAAAAGACAAAATTAGATCCAGTTATACAATATTAGAAAATATATATAGTTATAGATTGTATATATGACAATTCGTCGTCGTCGTTCTAACAATTTTTATATGAATTGAATTAGTTTGCATTATCGATCACCTTGCTAACAACTGTATAAGCAAATGACAACACAGTATGTTTTTATTGGGAAAAATATTTTTGAAAAAAGTCCTGCCAAAAGAATTAATTTTTAAAGAAATTTAAAATTATGAATGCAGCAATCAAGGTCAATATGTAAACATACATGTATTTGAAAAAGGAAACTTATGTTTATAATTTATGTCAATATATTGATCTCGAAATATTGATCTCTTCAATGACATGTAAGTTTATATTTTTACCAACAATGTACATAATCTCTTATAAAATATACAATCTGTAATATTATAGTACTGTTTCCGATGTCATGCCGCTGCTTATAAATATGATGTTAATGTGACTATAAATAAATGAATATCTATTTATTTTGTAAGACAAAAAACAAAGTAAAGAAATTTGCACGTGTCGTGTTCTGCAGAAAGTTTTTCTGAAAAGTTTTCCGTTTGCCTTGCTCTGCTCTTTCAATCATTTCTTTTTTTTTTCTAATTCAATCGCCGATGAATTCGAACTATACGATTTTGTGTTATCGGACTTTGATTATCGGCTCTGTAGTTTATACGCTCGAATCTTCTGTGGTTTCTCTTTTCCTCCGATTGATACCACACTGATCACGATGTGTATGTGAAGTTCACGTTGTCTATTTTAAATTAGACGATAATTTTAATTATAGTTAAGTGGAATGAGACTGATTCATTTGTATTTTTTTACGTAGAAGATATTAAAACATTTTTTAATTTAAATATTTGTAACATTACGACTTATAAAAATTCTCTATTCAATATTTATTATCCTGTTTACTTCGTTTAGGGGATGCGTAGTAGAACAGTGGTATAGAATTTTTTGTTATCACGATCAATAAGAAACGTTGGCTCTTAAGAAATTTCGTACAAACATATTTATACTGGTACAATGCCACATGAAACAGCTTAAAATTATATCACGCAATATTCTTAAAAAAGTATAAGTAACAACAATGTTAAATAAAACATTTAGCACAAGAAAAAAATACTTTAACCTTGCTCTTATTAATATAATCAAAGCCGCACGAATAACAAAATTCTTACATGATCGAAGATAAATAAACTCAAGAAAGAAGCAAGAGGTTGCGAAAAAGTAATGAGAATTCTGCGCGAGGTGATTCCGCGATTCTCTCAGTGCCATAACCTCCAATTTTAAACATGAGAAGGCAGTCGCGCGATAATGACCTTCGTGAAGCCGCTTTTTTATCGGAGAGAATGAGAGAGAGACAGAGAAATATGTGTACGTGCGTCGCTGTCATCGTCTGCCTCTATTTCTCGAATTTTCGGTAATCGTTTAGGAATTTCTAGACCAGTTTTTTTATCTACCTGCGTAAGCATATTTAATAATAATTATCACCGCTAGTTTTGTGATTAAAATTATTTGCGGTTAAGAAAAAAGAGCATAAATTTTGGAAATATTTCACATATTTTGTTTGCATGTGGAATAAATATACAATTTTAAAATAAAGTGATAGTATACGAAGGATTAAAATACCTTATTAAATAACTTTCAATGTGACTTTTTAATAAAAAATAAAATAAAAAGCCTCAACTAAGCACGTAAATTTATGAAAAATAATGCAATTACTTCTTTAATCACATACGCCCAACAATTATAATTTAAATTTATAATCGTACATAAATATAAACTGATACCTTGATATAAATACCCCAGTCAACTTGAACAAAGTATAAAAATACCATCTTTTTCCGCATATTCTTACACATCTACAAAGATACTTAAAGAAAAAACATATATGTTTCAACGCACAAGTTCGAAAAGATAAAAAATTTCCAGGCCACAAAAATACACATTCCCCGAGCGTGAAAGCCGAGCGGAAAAAAGCAGAAGCAATGTATATAGCCTAGCAGACGCCGGAGGTCAGAGCACGTGTCTTTTCTGCTACGCTAACGGCCGCTAGCTCGTTCATTTTCCATCGCCTCGACGCCGTTATATTTTTAACGTCACCAACGAAAATCATCCGCACGACTCGCGTGGGCATACAACAATTGATTCGCTCTATAATTAGGTTGCGGCCGGGCGAAAAAAATAAAAAGTCGCCGGGAGTGGAGAAAAGCGACGCCGTAAATTATTTGATCTCTATCAACTCTCCTCTGGGTTCCCCACGGAAAAGTCCATTACTCATGCGCGCTCGTATATGTATACGTAAATAGTATGTATGTGTGCTTTCGACGCGCGCGTCACAATGTGAGAGCCGTGTGCTTTTTGCTTTATAAGTGAGTTATGAGAAACATAGAGCGACCTGACGGATGGAGACGGCTTGAATGGAAAAATATTGTAATGATACAGTATAACGCGTAATCTGTAAACAAATTTTAATCTGCTTTGACGTTGCTGTTGGCTTAAGCCATATTGCGCTATCGCGCCCGGTAGTAAAGGTCATGTTATTTTGGAGAAAATCAATACTCGCGCTGTTTTGAAGTTTTTTAAGTGGATCGAGAGTCTTACCCGTGCAATTTAAAAGTGTCACGTTCGCAATTTGAAGTGAGCGAAGTAAAAGAATTGTCGGTGATTTAAGAGTCGAGGTTATGTTTCGAAATGCAGGGGCTCTTTGAACGTATTGATTCCCATTTTCTAAAACGGTTTGCATGCCAAGGTTAACGCTTCTTACATTACAGAGAGAATAAGCGCTTTAAAGAGTTAAATAAAATTGAAATTGAAATTAAAATAATTAAATGAAGTAAGCAGACGTGTATATATCAATGATAATTTCCACTTTATTTAATACATCTACACTCAAACAAGTAATATATAGCAAGAATATTTGTAAAATATATATATACCTTATCGCAATATACAAAATAACGATACAGATAAACGAGCAGACACTTGATCACATAACAAAAAATACGATAACGATTTATCCTTTCTAATCAGTGAAAGTTTACTCTCTCGCCGTCTTCGCCAACTCGACTGCATACACATCTCACTTCTCGACAATCCACACAAACCATCTTTTAAAAAATTCTCCAATAAATATCCAACAAAAGCAAACCTCCAAAACATGCCAACCATCAGCACTTCAGTAGTAACAGACAGGCGGAGTCGGCCCTAACCCCCCACCCCTATATACACAACAATCACCTGCATACACACACATTCACATTTATCGCAAAATCCTCTCGGAAAAAGTGAATAGCGTCCATACCGCGAGATGACATGTCCCCTTGCAGCGCGCCTCCGCATGTGTATATTAGCGTTGTAACTAACAACACTAGCTTACACACAACAGCCGCGCTTCGTTTTCCGCTCTCTGCACTCTCTTTCTCTCTTTTTCTCTACCCTCGAGCATATATAGAGGGCCAGAAGCGCAGATCGAAAGTGGCACGCGGCGCAATCTCTATTCCGTAATATGCGAAACGCGCCGTCGCCGTCGCCGACGTCAACCGACAGAGAGGGAGAGAGTAACCGATCAATGAAATCGCCTGACTCCGTCTCGCTCCCTCGCACGCGCGCGTTCGCTCGCCTGCATTTTCTTCATATACACGTATATAAAGTGTTACACATATATACCTGCTACGTCTCGGGACTGGTTTTTGAAGCTAAAGAGAGTCGCGGACCGGAATGTCTGGCTCTGCGCTTCTCCCACCCCTCTACCTCGAGTCTGCACTTGCGCACGGTACTTTCTCTAAGTTGCTTTTAGATTTTCACTGCCGGGTAGAGAGGAGGGGGCGGTTTTTGTGTCGTTACGGCTAACCAGAGAATGGAAATATACTGACGGGAATTGAATTTTGATCCAAGATGCACCGGATTGCCGTGTTATGTTGGGACGAGGCGGTTTCCGCGGGTCAAGGAGAGTGAGGTTAGGTTGGCGCTGCTCAAAGTCACGCTTTGCCGACTGTATGAAGAAAAAAAAAATTGATTTACTTATATATCGCCGCAGCGGCGCAATGCGCGTGACTCGATTTTTATTTAAAAATTCCACGGCTACGGATCGATCTGCATTTAGAAGAGGCTAATCGGACTCGGCTGTTACTACTGAGTAATTAATGAAAGAGCGAAAGAAGCTAGGGATTGCAGATAATCGATATATTTATACTTTATTTAATTATTGAATGAGAATGCTCGATAAATAATATCGATGATTGCAAGAATCTTTAAGTTATTTTAGAAGATAACGGGAGCAAGTGTACCCAAGTGTACGATAAAAGTGCATTTCACCTACTTTGCGAGAACCCATTCTATTTCTACCGATACCTCATCTCTATTTTCGATTACCAAAGTCAATTTATACCCCTAAACTAACCTTTCTTCATCATAGTAAAACACCTCTAATAATTAACCTATCTAATAATAAACCACCTCTCACAGGCTCCATTCTATTATTTCCGAGCGGTCATCCGATAAGCACCTTCCCACGCTCTCTCGCCTATGCACATAAGTATAAACACCGCGAGCGCGCGACAAAAGCCCCGCGTGCGCAGCACAACATACACCGGTCCAATAAGTGGGTACTCGCTCAACATCAACACCAAAATTCCACCCTTAACCCAAAAAAACCGTAAATTTTTCCCCGAAAAAATTGCGGGGGTGGCAGGCGGCAGGGTCAGACTCACCTACGGTCGACAGCTGTTGCACGACTGTCTCGTTCATCTTGAGGATGACGCTCGAGCCGGCGACGATCTGCTGCGGCTGCTGCGGCGACTGCTGCTGTTGTTGCTGCTGTTGCGTCTGCATCTTAGTCTCTGATGCATGCATGCACGAGTGCAGTTCTTACACTTTGCTCACGCTCTTCACGTGTAAATATGTAGACACTCGCGCGCGCTCTGTTCTCTCTTTCCGCACTAATATGTTTCTTCTGCACTGTATGAAAACGCGACTGTGCGAGGTACGGCCTACATGCACATCTGACCCTCGCTGCGCGTACCTAAGTTATGCATAAACCCGCTGTCTCTGCATGCGCTTACGTATACAGCTATATGCGCTCAAACTCACACGTACACGAGCGCTACTCTCGCACGAAAAATTCCACACTCCGATCGCCAGATAAAAGAAAACAACAAACTCACTCCGTCTACTAATTGCCTAGACAGTCGATCGGGCAGCGCGCACGACGAAAAAGCTGGTTACTCAACGGCGGCTCGCGCGCGCGATTAGGTATATAGGTTCTCGCGTGAAGGCGAGAATAGGCACTTGCACGGGAGCGATCAGCGCGAGGAGCTTAGCAGCACAGCAGGGCGGCCTGTGTCGTGCTGCACAACCGCCATCATGGAAATTCCGCGAACGACAGAGCGCGCTGAGCTGCAGCGCCGCAGCCGCCACCAGCAGAGCCGTATGTAGACGACACGCGGCCTGCGCCCTCCTATGTCGGTGCGAGAGATAAGCACTTTTTTAGAAGTGGGAGGTGTGTGTGTGTTCGGAGCGAGGTGACGATGCGGCGGGGTCTGGAGAGAACTGGTTTTTTGGACAAGTTTGTGTGTGTGTGTTGGAGCTTTTCATTTTTAAATTGACCGTTTTATAACTAAGGAAGCTCGTATTGTAGGAGGTCTGTTCTGTGATGGAAATAAGCGCTGTTTTTACTATGTATGTGTAGATATAGAAAAGCATTTAAAAGCAAGTGTTAATTTTATTTAATGCTAGTATTGGTCTTGTTGAATAGATCCCCTGTATATATTGTTGCTGAAGATTATTTATTTTTATCTGAGTGGTTTTTGGAATTTTTATAACTTTTACGAAGTTTGTTTCAATAATGACATAGTTATATAAAAAATATGTGTGTAATTTATTAGTTACTTAATATTTGAATACGTAAAGTTTATATAAAATTAAGGCAAAAATATCTATCTACGAAATACTAATAATAAAATAAATAATAAGCTTATCGATGTATATATGTAACATTTATCCTTGTTTATACAATATTTTCGAATCTACGCTCTATTATTGAAAAAAAATTTTTCTAGACTTTATCTAAACAGAGATGACTGAATGACTCGATTTATTCGAAGAATCGATCAATCAACATATACATATATCTTTCAATATTTGCGATTAAGTAGATAAGTGCAGTTCGGCAAGACTTATTTATATTACTTTTCATGATTCCGAAATTATTTCATCCATATTTTTCTAAAGTTCATAGAACTTATCTTTTTTATTAATATTAAAATACAAATGTTTTAAATTGTTACATTGAGCGAATATACAGCCGATACGTTATCTAGACTATATTTTACATTCCTTTTGAATATCTCACACATCAGGACTGTCTTCAAGAACACAAAAATCCATTGCTTACCTAAAAAAAGCTCTTTCTTTTTTAACTTTTCAAATTCACCCAAAATTACCTTAAACTCCAACAAACTCTCTCAAAAACTTCCATTTCAAACTCCGCAAATCCCGCCTCCTCCACACCAAACCTGCACTCACGCCTTTACCATCCGCCAATACTTATCACATCCCGGCCTCACGGACCGACACTCTACCGTCGCGCCCTCCTCACTTCTACACCACATCCCGCGCACTAACTGGTCCCGCGCGGCGCCGTCTTCCGCTTCCCGCATTTAGCCGGTCTCCACCTCGTCCCAGACTCTGCCCGACTGTCTCCGCCGCTGCACTTGCCCGGCCGATTCCTCGCCTCTTCAACCTCCAGCTAAACTAACCGAAAAAAAAAACCACCTCGCCATGGCCGAGAACAAGGAACGCACCTTCATTATGGTCAAGCCCGACGGCGTGCAGCGCGGCCTCGTCGGCAAGATCATCCAGAGATTCGAGGACAAGGGCTTCAAGCTCGTCGCCATGAAGATGGTCTGGGTGAGTACAGGGGCAATGCCGCCATCGATTTTTCGCAGCGAAGACGACGCTGTAGCGCTGACACGTGCTCTCTTTTTCTAATTTCGCGAGTTTCGAGAGCTGTTTTGTTTTGAACGGGGTTTTGAATTTGTCGAGTGGATGAGAGCGGTGGGTTGATTGTTGGTCGATTCTTTTTTTTTTGGGGGGGTGAGGGTTTGGGAGTTTGACCTTGGGTCGATATTTTGAGCCGCGGGCACAGCTGGAAGGGTTTGTTTTTAAATTTAGCCGTTGGATGTTGTTGAGGGTTTCCTGTTTGGTTAATTTATGACGTTTATTTCGTTAGCGGTTGCTTTATGGAATTGTTTAATGTAAATATTTTATTTATTGACACTGTTTAGTTATAATTGGTATTTACCTTGGTTACTAATGAACTTTTATTATTCTAGGCTACTGAATCTCACCTCAAGGAGCACTACGCTGATCTTGCTGGCAGACCATTCTTCCCAGGTTTAGTCAAATACATGAGCTCCGGACCTGTTGTACCCATGGTAAACATAATTTTTATTTTACTAATGACAGTTGTCACACTATAATATAGAAACAGTTGAAGTGGCTAATACTGTCTTAGAGAAGCCTGTAGAACAAACATCTGACCTTGATTATGTAATGAAATGACAAAAAAAGGATGTGCATTATATGAATCAATGATATGAGAAGACCTTTGAATACTCAGATATAAGAGTTGCTTTCTCAAACAATTTTTTTTAGATGCTTATCAGAATGATTGTAGTGAGACTTAATAAAAAGAAGTTTTATTATTGCACTTTAGATAAAGTTATATTTAAATTCTTTTGAAATTCATAGTTTTTAAAATATGTATATACATACATAAATAAAATAATTTTTTTCTACAATATTCTTAATATTTGGATGGAGAAAACTAATTTTTTTAAAAATTTAATAATAAAAATTACCATCAAACAGAATAAAAATTTTTAATTGTATTAAAATATTTAATTTCCAATAAATTATATTTATTTTTTTAACAAATCATTAAATGCAGTAAGATTTCAAAATTAAGAATTTAACTTTTCAATTATAATTCATTAAATTCAAAATTTTATGGAAGTAATAATTTATGTAACTGTATTTATTAGATGTAATGATTTAATGTAATAATAATAAATTTATATCAATCATTACAGGTCTGGGAAGGTCTTAATGCTGTCAAGACTGGACGTGTGATGCTTGGTGAGACCAACCCCAAGGATTCTGCTCCAGGCACCATTCGTGGAGATTTCTGCATCCAGGTTGGACGTAACATCATTCACGGATCAGACTCTGTAGAGTCAGCTAACAAAGAAATCAAGCTGTGGTTCGGTGATGAGAAGAAGAAGGAGGTTGTTGACTGGGCTTCCTGGGCTGAAAAATGGATCTACGAATAAACATATTTTATACACACAATTTTCATTCCACTAAAAAAAAATCTGCAATCTATCCAGGATAGTTATTGTGGACTTGTTATACAATAATATGCTCCAGAGACCGTTAAAAAAACTGCCAAAAGTGTGGCTAGTGATAATTGTACATACCGTTGCTGCCTGGGAAATAAATTACGTTCGATCATAATTTTTTTAGAAGTACTTATTTTATCATTCATTTATAAATTTACATATTAAATTTAAATTCTCCTACATGTTATTTTATTTTCAAAAAGTATTAAAAAGAAGTAACAATGATACTTAAATTAATTTATTAAATATGAATTTTAATAATAAATTTTAATAATAACTTTAAATTACATTTTACTTTTTGAAATTCCACAGGTAAATGACTCCAATGAAGAATGTATATTGTAGATAGTAAACTGAGAAGAACAAGGTCGAATTTTTAAAATAGCGTTTGTAGTATACTTATCAGTAATTATGAAAGTAGACGCCTACACAATATCAAATTCAATGAATCTCGAACCTTGGGTATTATGCAGTATATATCTACACATTCATATACATACCATTACTTTTATGATATTTAATGTAATTGGATCATATTTTTGACAATATTTTCACAGATAACTTGTAGTATGTATCAGAAGTGATTAAATATCATATCAAAATGAAGATTTCTTGAGTTTTTGAATAAGCTGTATATGACTGCTTCTTAATTTTCAAAAAAATTTTTGTAAACTTACCAACAATAATTTGTTGTTAGATAAGGCGTAATGAAACAAAATACTAAATTTCTAATAATTAACATATATATATCAGTATCAGAATTAAGATGTAAGTTAATATTGCAAAATTATTACTTATTGATTATTATTATTATACTTATTGATTATTATTACTGATGCTATTCAAAGCATAATTTTGAAAATCCAAAAATTAAATACATCTAACAAAAATGATAAAGGTGAATTCAACTATTTTTTTTATAAAATCATTGCATTACATTAAAAGTAATAATTTAAAATCAATTTAAGAACTTAAGTCATTTTTTGAATAAATAAAAGATCTTAAAGTAATATTTACCACTAATAATTTTATGAGTTCTAAAAACTAGAATCATACTGATTTTAAATCTGATTTTAAGAAAAATCTAAAAAAATAGCTTTCAAAAAACCAAATAATAAGTAAGTGGAAGATCGTTTACTTATTTAATTTTTAGATATTATATACAATATCTATTAGTTGGATTATGCAATTGGAAACTTATTGAATTGGTTTTTCATTTTTTAGAATACTAGTATAGAGAAGGAAAAATCCGATTATTGTTAATCATTTTGAATTTGAATTGATTGAAAAAGATAAAAAAACTCGATTTATTAGTTAGCAGCACGGCACCTTATTAAATCTAAAATTAAAATAATTCGAATTTTTGGGAATCGGACCGTATTACTTTACTTATTTTTATATATAATTCGGTATAATTTCATTTTTATTATTAATTATGTATTTATTCTTTATTTCGGATATCTGACTTACGTTCTTAATAAAAACTCGCCTCGATTTTTGTCTTTATTATAAGGTAATAATCAATTTACAAAAACAACTTAAATTTAATATAAACAGAAATAAGACTAAGATATTAAAAAGTCGTGTTCTTACCAAATAGAAACACTTATTAGTTCAATTTCACATAGGAAAAAAGTAAGCGATGATTTACACGTTTACGTTCCTGACGTCTTTATCAACCATTTCCACGCACTGAACTCAAATCGCACGCTCACACCGACGTCAAATGCGCGCTTCATTCATATAGTAAGTTTTGGCGTTCGAGCGCTGGATGACAGCTGCAATCATAGCCCCGCGACGAAGAAGCTAGTGAGTTCTCAAATTGTTTCTTAAAAGAGGCACGATTGTATCCGGCTAGGAGAATTGACAGAGTAAGTGGGCCGTTTGATGGCCGACCTTTAGAGGTGACTGGATTAATCCGTTGATTTTCGAAAATCTTACCGTTAATTTTTATTGAATAAATTATAAATTGTATGTTTGCATCAGTTTTGAACTTTGTGAACTTACCACAGTATCGTTGGAATTTTATTATTTTATTATTTTTGAACGCGTGAACAAACTGTGTATGAAAATTCTACATTTTTGCAGGTGTACAAGTTTTTCAGTTCATAAGGTTTAATTAGGAAAAACGCATTAAAAACAAATATTTTTAATTTATTTAAAATGTTTGTTAATTACTTTTTAAGAGTATTAAATATAAAAAAAAACACTTTGCTCAAAATAAACTTTATTTATAGTGCAAATACTTATCATTCTCTCAGAACTTTTGATTTACATCCATCCATTTTCATTTTATCTGATAGTATAATACGTAGATAACGTTTCCTTAAACTTTTCATTTTATCAAATGCAGTACATAACTAAGATAAACTTTTTTAGTTGTATTAATAACAATTATTAAATTTGATCGAACTTAATCAGAATTGTATTAGATGGATTTGATTTTTCAAAATTATATAATTTTTATTTTCTCTTTACCGAAAAAATATTGTAGTGATTTGGTCGTAAATAATTAATAATAACAAATAATTTAGAATTTCTAAAAACAGTAAGTACTTATAACTAAAACTAATCAATTATTATCACTACGAAATACTTATAAAAAAAATTAAACTCCATTTCACCTGCTATGGTATATACATAATCTCCAATTACCCCATTCATAGACTCTCTAAAAAGATTAGTATAAGTGACTTAAACAAGCCAGCATTACTTTTTACGACAGCAGACAATTTATTTTCTGATCTACCGTTTCCCACTATTTCAAAATTCCGCTAAATCCCATAATCTTTCCAGAATCCACCCACCAGCAACTGAAAAAAAAGAACCATGAGGCGGCCAGGCCCAGCGGCTCAAATCTTCCTGGGCATCATCAGCGGCATCGTCTTAGGCATCCTCCTCAAACTCTACAGCAACCAGCCATGGACCGACCGACAGCTCATGTACCTCCAATTCCCCGGCGAGATATTTCTCAGGATGGTCAATTGCCTGATACTGCCCCTAGTCATCTCCAGCATTGTGAGCGCCAGCTCGCGCCTCGGCCAGTCAGGTGCGCAAGAGAGCGGAATGGCTTTTGTATCGAACGGTTTTTTTAACGATTTTTCGGAATAGTTGAATCATTCATGCTGGACTGTGCGCCCTGGGAAAGTTGGTTTTTTCTTTTTGGTTGGTTCTTGGGAGGGTGGTGGGAAGCTGGGGTCGAGCGAGTGTAGTTAATAGATTATTAATTCAGTTGATGTTGGAATATGAGATGTAGGGGGTTTTATTGTTTTTAGGGAGGATCGGCAAGCTGGCTCTGTTTTATTACATTACCACGACCTCGTCGGGTATAGCGCTGAGTGTTTTTCTATCTGAGACCGTCCGGCCGGGTGAGTGGGGATCAGCTGACGGGAGTAATGTTACTAATGCTAAGCCGGAGGCTACTGTGACATTTGTAACGGTGGACACGCTTTTGGATCTTGTTCGGTAATTCAAATTTTCAATTAATTTTGTTTTTATAAATAAATGTAAATGTAAGATATATTCATAATATGTTACTATGAGTCAGTTTTAAATACTATTTTCCCTGAATAATATATACTGTTTTTATATTAAAAATTATATATTCGTTCATAAGAAAGACGATACCTCATATAAGTACTCTTAACAACCGTTTTAACATAAAATGCAGAAGACGTCGCTTGAAGTGTCACTCGTCACAGAAATAACGAAACAGCCCGGAATATTCAGTGGAATTACCGGTTACGCACGCGCCCTCGAAAGAAAAAGTTCGTTACACGCTGCACTACACAAACCTCGTTCACGTATACAATCGAAGCGCAACAAAATCGGTATACCGTTTTTTTAGGGTTCTGTTTTTCGGTGTTATTTACCGTACGGACTGGCTGCCCTAGTAACGGAATTGACATCGTCACTTGACTTTGAATAGTCACGGGTAATCGCTGTTTGTCTTTGACTCTAATTCTTTTTTTCTGACTTTTTTTCAGAAATTTACTGCCGGAGAACTTGGTCCAGGCTTGCTTGTCGCAGGTAAAACGTTGTTGTTACTTGAAATCGTTGCACGGTTGATGATCGTTTAGTGATTTAGCTATAAAATTTCATTTGCTATTGTTTTTTTTTTTTAATTAGAAGTTATTTTTACATCATAAGTATTATCTGTACAAAATGTTTTTAAAAACTCCGTTTTATAAAATGCCCATATTATTTTTAAATACTTTGAGTTCAGACATCGGAAAATCGAAATATGATATTTTTCAAAATACAATATTATTTTGTAAACAAAATTTTTGTTTTTTGTGATTATATGTACGTATATTCGTAAACTTTTTCCTACATAAATTACAGTATCAAACAGTTTTAGTTGAGCCAAGTGAAAAATCGATAGATGTTTTCAGAGAAACAAAAGGTACGTAACATTTGAATATTATATCATATAGTTTTAATTTTCATTTATAATAAATTAATAAAATTGTAATCTAATAAATAATTTTTTACATACACATTACTTATGTAATGGTATATTACGCTTTCATATAAGAATTCTCTCAGGTTTTTTCTAATTTTAATATTTATGTCAGTCTAATGAAATTGCAAATGAAATTTCCTAAAGAACAAAATCAGACCATCAATGACAATATCTCTTATTAATATTAGTTATGTCTTCAAAATTTTTTGCGCCCCTTGAAATCTTCTTTCTCTCATATTATACATTATTTTTCATTTTGCAACTTCAAACCCATTCATGAATATAAAGAATTACACCCGCCTCACCTCAATAACTTTGCACATTACAGTCCACATCAAAGCCAAACACAACACGATACAAAGCCATCACCTCACACCTCAAACTCACGAAAATTCTCAATATTCCAGCAGCGAAGCCGTCGGTCTACGAGCTGGGAATATCGCATCGCTACAGCCAGGGCACTAACGTCCTCGGCCTCGTGTTCGCCGGCTTGGCATTCGGCCTGACGCTCGGCACACTACCTCAGCCGCAGAAAGAGCCGTTACAGGACTTCTTCCAGAGCCTGGCCACCGCCACCGCCGAGATCATAGATTGTGTGATAAAGTATGCAAGTGGCCTCCTTACGCGCTCCTAGTGCAATGCGAACGCTGGGTTTGTGTATATACGGGACGCTTTGTTTTTTTTTCTGCTCGATCAAGCGAAAATTTTCTGATGGGAGTAGGTATTGGTTGGGAAGGTTTTTGGGTAGTTGAATTGCAGGGATGTAGCTTTTTCTGAGTGGTTGATTGTGGTGTTTGAGGGAGGGTCGCATGATTGGGAATGGAAATTTGAATTTTAAATGGCTTGCGAGTAAATAAATATGCTCTGATTGATTAGTCTTGATTGCTTTAATTAGTCGAGTGATGTTTTGTTGACGAGTAAATAAATATGCTCTGATTGATTAGTCTTGATTGCTTTAATTAGTCGAGTGATGTTTTGTTGAAAAAAATTTTGTTTTTTAATATTTTAAATACGAAAAAGAATGGCTTTAAATTTAGAAAATGTATTATATATTATATTTTTATTATTATTATTATTATTATTATATTGTCTTTCAGCAATCTGAAAGACATCTATTGAATGAATTATACTTACTGCGAGCATTATTATTTTCGCTTCAAATTTATTCCAATTTTTTTTAATTTTTAAATAGACGCTACTCCACTGACGTTCTTCCATCATTACTGCAGCTTCTTTCATATTTGAGCTAGACTCTAATCAACCTTCAATCTTCAAATCACCACTCTCTACAATCTTTCTAACCCTCCACCCCCATCACCTTTCCTTAAATCTCATCTCCTCAACCACAGCTTCATCGTTAATAAAAACTATCCATCATCCAACACAGGTCAGCACCAGTGGCGGTGATATTCCTGATATCAGGCAA
>JAPYZA010002115.1:0-32278 GCA_030522685.1 Eupelmus azureus | reverse complement strand
AAAAAAAAAAAACAAAAAAAAAAAAAAAAAAAAAAAAATTAAAAGCAAACACAGCGATAAACAAGGCGACAGCTTTACCTTTCAGCCTCGGCCGCGTATCAAAGCGGCATATTTACAGCACCAAAGCGGCCCTGATTCCCTATGCATGAGAAGAAAATCTCCGACAAAGAATTGCAAGAAAATAACGAAGGAGGAGAGAATCGGGGGGATAAACGCGGGCGAATCATCGGTTTACGCCAGGCCCGTGTTTGAACACCCCGGATGATTCCACTTTGAGTTTTAATGGAGTGTCGCGGGGCTACCTCGGGCTCCGTGTTTACCCGTGGGATTTCCGCGCGCGAGAACAGCCAGCGAAACAGAGCTTGCGTTATCTCGGCGCTGGAGCGCGAGGAAAGCGGTAGTAAGAAGAGAGCGACTATATTTATACGGCGAGTCTTGCGGGATGAACGAGGCGATTATTAATCGCGTGTGTATGAGCGCGGAGAAAATGAATCTGGTTTAAATGGGTGGGATAAGGGTGAGGAGGTAGAGATGTTTTAATAAAGTATGAGATTTATAATGCGGAATGTTTGTTCTGGAATTTAGGAAAGGGTGGACAATTTTTTTAATGAAGAGTGTTGTGATCGTTTTGATGATTTGATTGAATTGATTTTTCTAGGTCTCTAAAGAAGTATATATGTTAAAAAACATTATGTGAAAAAGCTTTAGTAAAGACAAAATCTACTTATATTTCTACAATTTCTTTATTTAAAAAATTTTACATTGTTTTACAATTTAAATATTTGTTTTAATTTTTGTATTTTAGTTTGTAGTTTGATTTTTACACGAACGCTTGCAGTGCAAAGTTTAGCAAACTGCATTCAATTTTTCATCAGAAAAGAAAATGCATAAATAAAATTGAAAATAAAACTCTGAAATGGTTTTCCTATTGTAGCATAAAAAATTTTGAATAAAAATATGATCAACTTGTAAAACAATACAAAATTTTCGATGTTTGACAATAAATATTTGTTATATTTAAAAATTTTATTTTCACTTTAAAATAGCTACAGATCTGTTTTCTTTTCAGGATTCACTTGTATTAATCCGTAGACTACAAAACACCATGAAATAAAAAAAAAAAACATATTTTCTGCATTTATAACCAAATGATTTTAAAGTTGTTTTATCTTTGAATAATTGTAAAATTTTATCATTTAAAAAAGTAGTTATAACCTAATATCATTATCATTTCAAAGAATTTGAAACATTAAAAAATATACCACATCCCTAGTTCTTTTAATGCTTCCAATCAACTTGAATACACATCATCCGCCAAGAATAAAAGACTCGCAAATAAAGACATAAAAGTTGCATCTGCAACTGTAATACGCAAATCTTCCAGCGCGTATAGCTATAGCGTTGACTCTGTATAAGCGAACGCAAGTCGGGGTCAAGCATGAAATAATGATGGACTGAAGAAGCCTTAGATACTGCAAGACGTCTGCGCCGCATCGTCTACTTGAGCTCCGGCTGCATTCATGAGGGAGTCGTACGTACGCGTCTTGCGGGCTAATTTGACGCGATATGTATATAAATATCGACCGCGGGTTTTATTCAAGCTCTCAAAACGGAGTTGTAGTAATTTTAGAATTTACGCGATTCTCAAAGGATTGTGGTATACTTTGAACTGTATTAACAAAAAGGAATAAAGATTTAGAATAATGTTAAACTTCCTACTTTATGATTTAATGTTATTTGTTCTCATATTTAATAAATTTAGTACGGTGCTAACCAGCAAAAAAAAATTACTACAGTTTATAAATACTAAGTGTAATAATGTTTACATACTCAATAAAAATATTGTTACAAGATATTATTTAATCAAAAAATTTAAATTAAATATAAGAAATTTTTACGGCAGTAAAATCGAAAAATTTTATAATTATATACCAACAATAAATACTATTAATTTCCTCCTCCTCCATTTACCGAATCTATAAAACATCTCTAGTCTCTTATTTATTCTTCCTAAAAGCCCTAGACGCACTTCCCACCATCAATTTTCCAAACCCGCGCAGTCTGATCGATAAGCAAAAACCGCAAGCGCACTGCGCATAGCCATCCAAAATTCATTTTCGAAATCGACGCAAGTTTGCTCTCACGAGCGCACTCCAGCTTGAATCCCCCCCCCCCCTTGAGAAGACTGCAAAAGTGAGTGCAGCATAAGCAAAGAGAGAAGCTTGCGCAATTTTCCTGGATGCACACACGCGTGGAGCGCATTAAGCCTGTATCTCTGGGCGGACCGGTAGGTCGTGTATTGCCGAGGACGAGGAGGACTCAGAGCCGCGGCGGTGGCGCGCCTCTGGCGTCTACGAATAATCCTTCGCTGTTTGCAGAAGAGGAAGATCGCTTCCCAATAATCCGCGGCACGCGCATTTACATCGGGAACGGTCCAATAAATACACGGCCCCGCTATCGTGTACGTATATATACGTACACTCTGGGGGGGGGGGGGGGGGGGGGGGGGCGGTGGGGGGGGTAGGGGGGGGGGGCGGGGGGGGAGCTATCGCGTTGGTGTGTATACCTGCAGGCTGGATAAATTCCTGGCCGCGGTCCAGCGCGCACGGGCTGGCTGTAGCCCTTCTCCCTCCTTTTATCCTTCTCTATTTCCCGCTATCTCTTTTAATCTCTCTCTCGCGCGCGGAGCTCGGCTCTACTTTTTTTTCCTACTTTTTTTCTCTCGGCTGCCTCGGGTTTTCTTATTCTGCAACGTTGGACAAAATCCATACGTATGGCGCGCGCGCGCGCAGCTCTCTTGCTGTCTGACGACTTTTTTCGTGATTACTTACGTCATGGAATTTTAAAAGTCCAATTCTGAAACAATTCCTCGCTGCGGCAAATGTCATTTTTGAAAAAGGATAGACAGTGGAGAATGTAAAAAAATTGCGATGTGTTAGAAAAGTGAATTTACAGTTAAATTCGCAACCATTAATTCTAATAAAATGTATATTGTGTGTAAAGCGAACTTAATCAATTTTTAACTGCTGTCTTTTTTAAAGAATAAAATTATGATTTGTACATCTAATTAATTATTAATTTTGGTACAACGTTCAAATTTGTATAAGTAGATAACAACCGAGTCCAGTAAGACGACACCTTCTCACTTTTCGTCCTTAAAATATTGTTCTTATTTCCCAAAGTTCAAACGTAAATACAAAACTTTACAGACGCGAAACTCTTACCCCATAATGGATTATCCAAGCTTTGCTTGCCCGGCTAATCGCAGCGCAATCCTCTGCAGTAAGCAACCTCCTCTTTCAACCGATAATTCATTTCCCCTCTCCCAGCCATGCCGCCCCCCACCCTCCCACGAGCCTCCGGGAATTTCGGTTTCCCATTCGGCATATCCACACATACACGTGCACGCCGACTCTATATTGTTATTCCGGCTCTCGAGGCGGAATACAAACGGCCGCTCTATCCAGAAACTGCGAAACTGCAAAACTCGCCGGGTAAACTGCAGCGAACGCTCCGGGATAGGCGAGGCGCGCCCAACGAGGATAGGTCGCCGTGGCCACGTTGGAACTTAGCCGATAGCATCGCGACCGTAGGGGGGAGGGAAATAACCGTAGCCATTAACAGAATGAGAGTTGATTTGTCAAGGATTCTTCCTCTCGCTCTGCATGGGCACTCCAGAAATTCGCTCGGCCGAAAGCGACGCACGCGCGGGGCTGTTGTTGCCGAGCTGGCTGCGCACTTTGATCGGCCGAATTTCGCGGAAGTTGGCTTGTAAATTGGAATAATTATAGTCGAGGAGTTTTTCTTGGTTTACCGGAGAGGGAGAGGAAAGTCTCGAGAGGCCGTTGGCCCCCCGATGTACGTGTTTTCTTTTCCGATCGGATGCTTTCAAGTGCTTTTATAGGACGTATCGCGAGTTCAGGATCGAGATAGAAGTTGGTACGGATAGGATGGGTAAGGAGAGCATTGATTTGATTTGTACTGACTCCGAAGTAAGAAGACAAAAATAAAACGTTTTTATGAAGATGGAGGATGTGTCGGGGAATTCTCTACTGATTTTGTGATAAGGTTGCGCATCCCGTTGCTAGATTTACCGCAGTACATTCCACTTGATTCATCAAGTTTATAAATGATAGCATTATAACTATTTGAATTTTATTACTTCAGATTCTCAAGATACTTCATATCAGCTTATCGTCTAAATCATTTAGTGAAATAGTATTAAATGGGAAGTGCTTAAAAAGAAAAATTTTGTATTTTATCGAACTAATTAAAGTGAGAATTCACCCACATTCTGTAACGATCCTGCGCCATTAAACTTACATCTAAAGCGAGGATTTGTGCATATACATTTCTCTACGCAATACCGGCAGCAGCGCTAATCGGATTTAAGAAGAAGCCGAAACGCATCAGATTAATAGCACTAAATACGCGCCGCAAGTATATAAAGTGCAATACATCCTCTCTGTAACTATTAATAGACTTCGCAAAGCTCAATGTAAATTCGAGGATACAAACCTATTACAGACCCTCTATCGGATTTCCTCTCCTCTGCGCAAGTTACATAAAAAAATTACCGCTCGCTCCCTCAAAGAGCCCGACTCCATAGAACAGGAATCAAAGCCCCTCTCATGTATATCCTTTAGCGCGTATATAAATCTGAAAAAAACAACGCGCCGGCGTGTGGGCTTATTAAGTAGTCAGTATACAACGGAGAGGGAAACGCCGTATTCCCACGCTGCTGCCTTCTTTCTCTCTCTCTCGCTTGCTCGTCTTTACGAATGTACGAGCAGTGCGCTCGTGTTTCGTCGGAGATATGGGAGCTTGCGCGGAGAATGGAGGCCCGCGAGCGCCACGTCAATGGGGAGATTTACGAGCGGACGCGGACCGCGCGCGGCCTCAAGTGAAGCTCGATATATCGGAATTGTCCGGCGTGCGCGCACTGCACTCGCACGCTGGAGAAACTCGTTCGTAACGATTATCCGGTGTGCGGTAGTTTTATTGCAGGATGGGCCACTTTGAGACGATTAGCATATATCGGAGAGTTGTCGCGCTTTTTGAGATTGGGTTGTGCTTTTGGAATCCGAAAGCTACCGGGAGCTGTAATTATACAAAGAGGTTGGATGCTGTATGGCTCTGGTGGTAGTTACTTCGGATCATGTTTCGATGGATTTCAATTTTTATATGCAAGCCATTTGCGTATATCGGTGAGATTGATTTACAGCAGCGAGGTAGTCTGAATAAATGATTAAAACTAAATACTGATTTATTGTAAATTTATGTGAAAATGAAGTTATAAATTGTATATAAAATCGAAGTAATGATAAATTATAAAACAAAAGGAGGTAAAGTTTAATAATTTTAATAACTTTACAAGCTTTTATAAATCGATTGTTGCCATGATATCGCCACTAACTCCTCGCAGATTGCCAAACATCAAAGTTCGAAAAAAAGCTCTTCGCGAAGCTTCATTTCGAAATCGCTTTTCAAAATTAACGAATTCACCGAGATCGGTGCCAATTCAAATTCAGTCCCCAGCTGAATTTTCAATCAAAGAAATTTCGAATGAGCCCGTCCTCTCGCCGATCTTTCTTAATGACAATTAAAAAGATATCAAGAAGAAGAAGAGTAGCGCCGCGCCGCAGAGCTTTATCAATCCCGGCGCTCTCCCCCCACGGCAATTATTCAACATTCTCCAAGAAAGTCGACGTCGTCGCAGTGCGACACACGCGCTTAGCTGCACAAAAATTCAGCGCGTCGCCGGGCTCGCTAGATGGAAAATTCATGCGAGGCTCTCTTCGCTCTTTGCGCAGTACACCTCGTTAATTCAACACGGCGAACTCATCTTTCAGCGCTCGCGCTCGCGCAACGGAGCTCGTCATTATCCCTGCCTCTCTTGCGACGCAACAGATGAACCTGCGAAGGAACGTATACACAGACGCACGCGGCGCGTATACATCTCGACAAACGAGCAAATCCGCCGACGTTCGTCGACGACGTCTCGTCTCGTTGTCGCGAGCCCGTATTAAGAGATAAAAGGCGCCTCGCTGCAGGTAAAAGGAGAAAATAAGGGCGCTCGGCAACGAGAGGGAGAAAGAGAGAGAATGCGACGAAGAAGATCTCGTCTTTGGTATGCTCTGTATGAAACAAAACGCGGTAGCAACAAACGAATAGAATAGAAATCGCTGCGCGCGCTGTGCATGTAAGCGCGAAGTTTAGTATGCGCCTGCGAGAGTAGAGATCGCGGTTAAGTGAATTTCTTGAATCCACTTCGTAATTAGTGAATAATTGCGAACAAACTCGCGTTGCAGTTGGCTGCTGCGCCGCCGACACTGCTGGGGTATTAAAAACGAGCTTTATAAGCGTAATGACGTACTTAAGGCTGCACGCGTGTGCACGTAGATAGAGGATTTTTCAGTAAATATTAAAGCGAGATTATCACAAACTATGCTAGATGATGTAGTGAACTGTGCAATGAGATTTTTTTATTTTCTTCGCAAATTACCTATTTATCTCGTTTGAATTATAATAATAATTATATTAATCTTGTATAATTAATGTTATATTATACTGACTATTTAGAAAAGGGATAGTGTTAATTAAACAAGGTAAACAGTACAATAACATTGCTACATTAATCCGCACGTTTTTAATTCTCGTAAACTTGAATCTCAACAACAAAAATCCTCACAAAAATTAACAATTAACCTATCCCACCATCACCCCAGGTCAACATCAACTTGTAAACATCATCACGATAATTTTCCCGCCCCATTAAACCCAACCCCCGTCGAGCGAGAATCCTCGCAGCCCGCCAGTTGCACGCACGGCTGCAACTGTCATTCTCCCTTCCTCGCTGGGCTAATAACTACGTTAGAGAATCCAATCCAGCCCGTCGAGCTCGCGCTTCTCTCCCAAGGAGTGCGTAACCATCAAGCCGAGATTAGATCGTTCTAAATAACAAAGCGGCCGCGCGCGGCGCAAATGGCTCGTGGAGGACGCGCGAGCGCGAAACTATCTCGTGACGGATATCGCCGGGCTATCTGGGCGCCCATTGTGCCAGCCAGCGCGCGAGCGTATCTTCGGCTTTCCGGACGATTGGCCTCATGGAAATCGCGCTGCCGCCGCGGGTACGATGATGATGATGATGTACACCGCGATAAGAACAACGCCTCGCCGAGCGAGTAGGCACGATCGCCGATCAATTGCGTTAGCGGGCTAGGGGATATCTTACAGGGCTGAGAGGGAGCGTGAGAGAGGCTGATAAGTGCTGTTTGTCGGGTAATTATTGAAGCGGCGATGCTGATTGCGGTTTCTGGAGCGCTGGAGTTGCTGAGGGGCTTGGGGGCTCGATTGATTTGAATGTTTGGATTTGATGAGCGGAGGGTGGAGGGTAAGTGTATAGGGTGAAAATTAGTGATTGCTTCATGTGCGATTACAATTTTATAGGTATGATTAGTACGGCGGTTCATTTGGGGTGAACGGTATTTTTATGCGCGTAATCAACGTTCCATGGTGAAGAGATAAAAGTGCGAAACCGTAAAATAAAAGAGGCGTTACAAGGGCTATTTACTTTGCGTGAAACTTACCTTTGAAAATCGAATATTCGCTTGAAAGCAATTAAAAGGCTAATGCATAAAATTGAACGAACAAAACGTATTTTTTCAATTGTGGCTTATCGGATTTTAACTACATGCATATGGAATATTTATTCCAAAGTAGATTTAACAAAGTAATCAGATTATTGGTTATGAAAGAAAAAAACGTCCGCAGTACTGCATACCAAAGCTCCATTCAAATTCAACCCCCTTTCAGTTTTATTAATCCAATTAAAATCTCACACAAAAATTTAACAATTGAGTGACTCTCGTTGAAATCATACGCAATCAAAACCAATCAACAAAGTTGAATATGTAACTTTAAAATTATTATAACCTAAGAACCTGTCAATTTTTTTAGAATTTTCTTCAATTAAATTACCAATTATCAAATTTGGAAAAACATGACTTTAATAAAAACAATAAATTATCACAAATATAGTTAAAACATATATTTAAAGGACGATTGTAGGATAAAACATTTAACGATTTTATAGGCAAAGTTATAACTCCAATAACAATCGCAGTAAAATCAAATAAAAAAATGCCCTATACATCCCGTCCACTTACGTAAAAAGAAATAAAACGTTTCAGCAGTATCTCCAATCCTCAAACAAAAGTTTCACTAAGCCTGTTTGCGCAATGTTCGCAGCTTTCAAATAAACCGCATGCGTCATAAACGATTTACATACTGTCATCCCGGAAAACGGCCAAAAATCTCGTCGGTAGCCTTTTAAACGCCTCGCCGATAATAAAAAAGACATTAAACTTTGATAGCGCCACCACAATCACACCTTACCACCTCTACCCACGACATACCCTCCACACTAAACCTAGACAGAAGCCAAAGAGCCAGGGCGGTCCCGAAAAATCCACACGCCATTAAACACGTTGAGGGCAGCGGCGGCTCTCTTATCTCTCGCCCGCGGGGCAAAAACAACGGGGCGCACCCTCTTCTCTCGCCGCGTCCGCACCCCCGCCGCGGCTATTAAGCTCGCAAGCTCCGGCCGCAAAGCTCGCGTGCGTGGCGTTCCGATGCGCGCGCTATCTCTTTTAACGCGTGGGATGCGTGACGAGGCCGGAATCGTTTCGGCGCGCGCGTGGCTGGCGCAGGGATTTTAAGCCGCTCGCGCGCGCACGCGGCTTTTCTCTACCGTATAATTCCTGAGCGGAAAATGAAAACTTCGCGAGCCGGACGAAAATGAAGCTTTTGTCATCGAGGAAGGCTGCGCGAGCTCGCGCGCGCCGGTCGGAGATAAAATTTTTTAAACGGGCGGAGGAAAAGTGGAGCGCGGCTCTCGGCCTTTTTTTCGGGAAGCTGGCGCTGCTTTTTTCATTTCGTTTCAAATTACTCTTCGTTTTTAAGCGCGAGCGCGCACTTCGGGGCCGCGGGATGAACCCGCGCGGATTTCTGTCTCGCGCGAGTTTCTCTCATTGGGTTACGAGAGAATGAGGATTTTTATGAAGGTAAATTACAGTTGGGATTTTTTGGTCATGTTTTGTTTTAGAGGCCGGAGAGGACGGAAGGTTGAGAGCGGACGGGAGAGGAGTGATAATTGTATTTAAATTGAATGTAATCGTTTTGGGATTAATTTTAATGCATTCGTTTCTCATTATTTGGGTCATTCGCGAGAGGTGGCATTGCAAGCGGACGCCTGTAATTTTCGACTTTAAAAGTACGGTGGCTGAAATAGCTTTGCATTTTAATTGCTAAAATTGTTTCTAGAATTATGTTTATAGGAAATATTCTGAACAAGAAGTTTATAAATAAATTTTATTTTAGAATTTATCTCGGGTACAGCGTAAACAAGTTTCACATAATATGAATCAGGAGTAAAAAATATCATTTTGAAATTCAGTGCACGTCATATATCCTGGCTGGCAGCAAAAACATGAAAAAGTCCAGGAAAGTAAAGAAAAACGGAAAGCCTCGTGGTCAGCCAGGATATGAGATAAAAAACATACATCACTTTTTAGAATTTTCTTTAAAAATTCTGATTACTCTGCAGTGATTAATATTCTTGATAACAAAATATTATCGATTTCGAGCTTTTAATAAATAAATCAAACTTTATAAAAGAAAATTAAAACACCCACATTAAATTCATATTTTTATTGGAACCGCCTAGTTCACATTTTCCAGTAGCTCATTAAAAAAGCATTCATTCCAATCAAATTTCGCTTTTATCGCCAAAAAAAGACCGCAACGCGATCATTTTCGCAATACGTCGCGGTCACGATTGCCCGCCTTTTCGCGTTACACGCCGGCACATATATCGCTCTCTGCAAAATAAAAGACTCCGGTGCCGCGGCGGAGAAAATCGACCGCGCACGCCGGGGCCAAATGCGGTTTCCCGGCCGCAGTTTTCAAATTTTTTCGGCCACCACTGCGCGCGGCGGTTGCGTTCCAGAGGCCCAGGAAAAAAATAAAAGAACCAACGGTCGCAACAAAAAAAAATCGTTAAAATTCTAAAACGTGCCGACAAGGCCTCTTCACTCGCAAAAAGATAAAAGGGAAAAGTTTGATGCGAGCAAAAAAAAAGAGAGAGAAAGAAGGATAGGAGGTGTCAGTGGCCCAGGGAAAAGCGCGGCAGGCCAAAGACAGACGGGGGTGTGAGATGTGCAACAATCGCGTGACGAAAATAACACGCTGAACAATTTTGAAAGATTACAGAGAGAGAACCAGAGCGCGCGGTGCGCTCGGCTTTTCAATTGGCTGCACCTTGCCGATGTGCCATGCAACTACCACAGGGGTGTAGCAGGGAATCTGTCTCGTTCGCTTCTATTTGCATTTTGCATTCCCATATTTTGCATTTTATCTCCATAAAAATCACGCGTGCGCACCCTTGCACCCATATGCATTTATGGACTGGATTATATAGTTTTGCAAATAGATGTCCAGATATTAAATAGGCACGGTGTGTAAGACAACGGTAAATTTAGCCTAAATAAGCAAATATTTGTGTTTTCTATTGCTTATCCTAGTCGCGACGGAATTTTTGTTTTATATTATTTCCTGTTACACTTTATTTCTGTGTAGCACAATGAAAAGATGCAGAAAAGCAGGTGAGGATCTAAATTACAAAAAGTTGATCTACACCGTTCCGTATGTATGTGCGGCTGTGCGCTTTACATTCAATATCGAGGAGTTAGGTGACCTACCTCTGAGTGAGGATCGCAATAATTCGATACCTTTAATCCTGGTGGGCATATGAATTAGTAAATACCTTATAATTGGCCAATTAGTTAGTCGGAAGGCTACAAACGAGCCAGTACGATTGATCATTTCTTATCTAGTATGAAACTCTTTTTTTAACAGTCTTTCAACATTTAATAGACCAAGACGTTCTCACGGGCATATATTATTGGTCATTTTCTAACATTTTCTAATTAGTTCAACTAGGTTTATAGCCATTTTTTGCCTCATAAAGTAAGTCGTAATATGAAGAGACTCTACAAAATTTTGCTGAAAAACGTAAAATAGATCTCTGCTAGTATTTAATAAGGATGGTTAAGAAAAAATCTCCGTTTTTAATAGAAAAGTCTCTGATATTAATCATAAATTGAATAAAATTTTATTCAGGATTTTCAATTTAGGCCAACTTAGGCAAAGAAATGTTATATCATCTTTAAAAAGAAGTTTTATTATGCTAGGTAAAAAATGGCCATTTATTAGTTTCCTAGCCATTTCATGCTATTAGAATTTCCACAAGGCTTACACTATGAAATAAGACCTGCACATAAGTTAAATCACATCAAACTTTTAAAAAAGTAACTGGTAAAATTATTATATGGAAAATTACATATTTATATTTTATCATATTTTAAGACAGTCTGTTATCTAAATTTATAGAACTAAATGTAGTTATTAGTAAAAAGACTTAAATGAAAACTTGATATGTTATTGATTGTAGTCAAAATATTTCAGATTGGTGAAATTATAGCAAAAGTTCGCAATAAAAACATGTACAGTCTACCTTATATAGGTATAGGTCCAAAACAAATATTTCTGGAAGCAAAACATTCTCTTAGTTCAGTTTTACCGTCCGTTTAGTTTTGCTCTAGTTTCCCTCAATTATTCGCACGTCACTGACGTGTAATTTATGCTAATTTTCTAATCATGATTTGATTAACGATGTATTGAATTATTAATAAGGCAAATGAATAATGATCCAACAATCTAAATTACGCAAAATTAAAAAAAGAGAAAACAAGTTTCCATTCAACATAAACTAACAAGGTTTTCGCAAACCTCCAATTTTCGTTGGAACAAAAAATCTAAGTGACCAAAAAAACAAATTAAACTTTCTTTTCCAAAGCCAGTAGGGTGCGCGCAAGGCCATTATTTTTACTCTGAAAATTCTCTCTCTCTCCCTCTCTCAAAGTACAGTATTTCTCGGCTTCCTTTTTCTCGCCCCCGTTACGGTCCCGCCTCCTCCCGGCGTACTGCGCCGTTTTACCAGCCGACTTACAATCGAGACTTTGCTCAAAGCCCTTCGCGCATTCCGGCCTCGTACTTTTTCGTACTGCGCCAGGGCGTTCGTGCGCGTATATGTGTGCTAACAGAAAGGCCATAGTGTGAATGCGATCGCAAAGAGAAGAAAGAGCACGTGTGCAGTTATACACAACTTGGCGCGTCGTGCTCGGAAAATAGAGAAAGGAGAGGGAGATGCTGGGCTGGTTGTTCGATATAACCTTGAGGCGCGAGCGCTAAAGCGAGCCGGTCTTTTGGAAAAAATGAGAAGAGAAGAAGAAACAATGTGTCTTCGTTTGGAAAGAAAGTTGGAATTGTAACTTCAAAGAATGAGCGAGGGCTCTCGGAGCTTTCGAAATATGTGAGACTATGCTTTGCAGCTTTTAGCTTGGGGAAAACATGAAAAGTTCGAGGTCGTAGATTCAGTAGTAACGGACAATACGGCACACAATGCGCGCCAGGATTAATCGTATAGAAATTTATTACTTTAAACAGCACTCGATTCTGCATTCAAAATAAATGTTTAAATCTCGAAAACCGAATATTTGTGTTCTAACATAAAATTTTATTCAACCCATGAATCCAGTGTAATCCGAAATTTTGGCAGTTTTTTACGAAAATCGTCAATACTTTATTTCTGGAGTTTTCAATATTTTCCTAAGAAATTATTTATCAGCGCACGCAGAGCCAAAACAATCCAAAACTGATTCCGCAGAAAACTACACCGCTGTTTTCTTACGCAAACATATCCGAAAATATTTGATAAACACAAAAGTATTTCGCAATATCGCGCGTGCACTTCCAGAAATACGCAGGCCGCAGTAGTCGAAGCAGCTTCGATGTCTGCCTTCCCGGCACAACGAACACACACGAAGCGTAAAATTTTCAATTTTAAAGGGAAAATCGCGCCTCCGCGCCAAACGACATATGAAGAAACAGCAGCAAAAACAAAGACCGAGGGAAAGAAAGAGAAACTGTCGGTAAATAGAAAAAAAAAAATCAAAACAGACCTTGAATCGTTTCACGCTCTGCGGAAAAGAAATACAGTCGTATCCCTAAAATGCTCGCACGATAGAAGGAAAAAGACAGAGATATATGATATATGTATATACAGAGTATACAGAGGCAGCAACATCGCCTTTTAAGCAAAGTTGGCATTCGAAGTGGAAAGAGAGAGAAGGGGAGAAAGAGAGAGAGGTAGTATACCGGTTCTCCCTCGGGAAAGCCGCGCTCTCTCGTGCGCGCGCGCCGAGAATTTCTTCGAAGAAAGAGCCCGCAGAGAGTAGCTGCCGCGCGCGCTCGCGCACGGTTTATTTGGACAGTGATTTGAAGCGAAAGCTCGGAAATTTGACATTCTCGGTAGTTTCTCTCTCTCTCTCTCTCTCTCTCTCTTTCTGTCTCTACGTCAGGGCTGGGCTTACATATATCTATATATATACACTACTACCAGCCGGGCGTTTTCCCCGCGGGATGAGGAGCTGACGAAGACAGTGCAGAGCGATTTGCGGAAGTACCCATCGAGTGGCTGCTGCGGGTAGGAGGTGAGCGTTTTCGGGCCGATTGTAAAACGATTGACAGATGGAGTTCATTTATCCGTTGGAGATATAAGCGGAGAGAAATAGAGCGAGATCTATACAGATATGTGACTAGAACCTGTCATGCGTAACGGAAGATAGAGTCTTGTACGTGAGCTGAGTGGTATGAAAGATAATGTGTTGCATGGACTGGTGATGAATAGGTCAGTAAAAGAATTCAGTGGACGGGAAGTCGCATTGGTGATAATTGAACGTTCTATTTTCGATGAGGTTTAAATTTTATAGTGTATCTTCTTACGAAAACTTAAAACGTTTATGCAATTTTGAAAATTGTATAGAGTATACTGTGAAAATTTGTAGGATAAAATCTTTTTTTAATATAAAATTATACGTGAAATACGTCTTAAAAGAGAAAATATAACTCGCAATAATTACTGACTCTAGTTTATTTAAAATATCTAGAAAGATAATTATACCAGCGGTAGCACATACTTTTGCATAAATTAAAAATCAAAGTAAAATAACAAAACTTGAAGCTGAACACTGCATTGCGTACAATAGCATCAAGGAATAAAGTGTTGACTCATCTGTAAATAACTCCATAGGAATTAATTAAAACAGCTGCATCGGCATTTTATAAATTATTCAACTATATAGAGAAAAGACGATGGAAAGCGCTTTGATAATTTTCCAGCTACATTTGCGCCCTACTCAAACAAGCGTACACGTAGAACTAAATTTACCTATAAAAGCTAGAAGGTAGTAATTTAATATATTAAATAAACGTGATGTACGAAACTCATTAGGTATTGTTTAATGTGTGTCTTTTACTTTTAGTTTTATCAAAAGTTATGCGATATTTTGAATCTGTTAATTTATCTTAGGTTGAGTCAATCATGAAATTATAAGTATGAAATTTCAATGAAATACATTTTAGATTATTGCTTTAAGCTAACAGTGTAAGCTAAAAAAACTTAGTTTAAATTGGGCATACATTTGTAATTAATTTTGTGCATGAAATTTCAAACAAGAAATCAATAGTTTATAGATATTATTATATCCTACTTTATTCAGTCTTCCTATTATTTCATTTAGTCCCTATAAATTTTAAACACAAAATATAGTATATTTTAGCTTTCAATTGTTAAAGATGTGAAAATTACATTACACGAAGTATAGCATTTTAGTATCTATACACTTATCAAATCAATACACTAGAAACATCTGTATCCTCACTTACTCAGCAACAAGAAAACGTAACAGCAAAACCTCCAGTACAACATACCCGAGTGCGCAAAAACCATTCGCAAATTACCCTCCTCAACGAGACGTTCGTCTCAATCACGTCAAAAGAGGGGGCGGAGAGAGCTCGAGCACGCGCTAGCGGAGGGTAGGGGGAATCGATGGAGAATGTCAGGACGAATTCCTGCGACACACCTGTGGAACGTCCAGTAGTCTCTTCGGGCGCAGACGTCGCTCTCGATCGTCGCGAAATCAATTCGAAGGAGAAGGGTGAAAAAGAGCCTTCCCTCTTGCTCTCTCTTGACTGCATTGTTTTTATGCGTCGAGGGTTAGGCCAGTCATCGGAACGCGGATGACTCAATTTTCCCCGAGCCCCCATATGTCCATAAGCAGCGATGTCTATATGCTCGTTTTTACGTCGATACCTGCATTCCGCTTTTTCCGCGCGCGCTCCCTTTTTGCTGAGTTTATTCACGCCTGCGCTCCTCCGTCTCCCTCGCGCGGTGACGTCTTTCTCGGCATTTCTCAATGAGCGCGAACGGGAGCAGCAGTCAGTCGGATATTTCGAAGAAGGAATGCGCGGCAAGTAAAAAGCGAGGGAATAATGGAGTGGGAGAAAGAGAGAGAGGACGAAGAAGATACCGTTTGCGCGGATTCATGTGTTAGAGCGTACGCTAAAGAAGCTCGTGAGAAATTTGTCGAAGTAAGCGATAACTTTTTCTCATCCATTGCTGGGATGTGATGGTGGAATCGAAGTAGACTTGAAGTCATGATGATAATCTTTCATCGATACTTTTATCGATAAATATTTTTTTCAATGTGTATTTTCACACGCATTTTAGAGTGCAATACAAAATTGAAATAGACAATGTATTTTAAAAATAGTTAAAATTGTTAGTAAAAACCTTTAATCTTAAAAAGCAAAGTGCTGTTTTAAATTATTGATGGAATATTTTTAAAATCTCATGTTTTGTTAGTAAAAGCAAAATCCTAAGTAGTAATTAATTAAATATATAAGAAGCATACAAAATTTCACGTCTAAATATTAGTTATCATGAAATTTTGGACGATACTGAGGTAAATTACTAAAACACTGAAAGGCAGATAGTGCATGTAAATTGTCGTTTTCACGTTTCCTTGAAACGGACAATTGATAAAAATAATTTAGTGCGAATCGCAATAGTATACAAACTGAAGAGATTTTTATACTATGCGAGAATAGCTCCAAAAAAATTACATGTAATATTAAGTTTGAATATTGAACTTACGACGAGCCGTAAGAGATAAACAAACAAGGACTGCTGAATAATCGAAAACTCACCTGAAACAGAAAGAAAATATTTTTGTTAAATACAAGTTATTTATGATTCATGCATAATTAAAATAAATGTTAACAAAGATTATCTGAACATAGAAACAACAAGGTTTCTCTACTTATGTTAGTAAGTAAGCCATAATTTATCAAAAAGTATGGGAATTCTCAAATTTTCAGTTCCTTAACCTTAAATTAGGCCTTGGTCAAGTATAGGGAATTGACGTTTTGAAAATCATTATATTTTTCGTTAACATGAATTATATCCATTGGGCCCACCTGAAAGGAATTATATTTCTCTTGTATTTCGGTGATAGCCTCTTTGCATTTAAATATTAAAATTTAACCATCGAATTTAAACTAAAAAAAAACTGTACAATTCTTACATATTTTCATTCTATTTAAACCCTTACAATAAACAATGTAAGGGTTATGACAATGATAACTAGGTTAACAAATAATTTATTATTAATATTTCAAGACAAACCACCCAAAAAAGTGCGTAAACTTTTGTCTATTCCTAATTTTTGCTTGCACATTGTATCATCACGGTAACGTTTGCCTCTATAAAGGCCAGTCTTGTAAAACAATTAATTATCGAGTAAAGTTTGCAAGTTCCAGCGTGCAAGAACTTTGAGCTACACTCTCCCCTGATGATTCTTACGATCGTTTTAAGAAAGTTCGCAAGGAACTACACAATAGTATACATCGATTCACGTACTTTATGCGATTATTACGATGCGTGAATTTTAATTGACGGACGCTTCAAAAAAAATGGCCGATGATGTGTATGCCTTAGTATGGTTGTGTTTTATATAATTGTAGATATAGAAGGATAGTCTGAATTTTGCTTAAGAAGTATTTATTTTATCTTTGATACGGTGATTGTATAATTTTTGCTACATAATAAAAAGATCCTTATCTTATTTCATTGTATAGGATTTAAAACTCGAATTATGCATCATTTTAGTATTATATTAAGAAAAAAGTTTCTATAAACAACTTTAATAATACCATTTAGTGTCGCAAACAATTTCTTATTATGTAACATCCTCATCTACCTCTGACAGAAAAGTCATTTCATCGACATGAGAAAATTTGCATTTTACCATATTTCTCTGTAAGAAAAGAATTAAAATAAATAAAAACAAAAACAGTAATAAAAATAACAATAAAATAACGATAAAATAACCATAAAAATAAAAAAATAACCTAAAAAACAGAATCCCCATCCACCCACAAAAAATAGTCTCTAATTACAATCTCCCATCACGGTACTTCCAGCTGGCGCACAACGAGCGCACATATCCACACACGGCCGACACAGTCCGTTTGCTCTGCGCTCCGGCGCTTAACGTCGCCGCGAAGTGTCGCACCTCACGCCGTGTTCATAAACGCCGCGCTCGCGATACGACGCAGAGAGGGAGAGAGAGAGAGAAAGAGAGAGACCTCCCGTGCTAAACCTCCACTGCTGCCACCGTCGCCCAGGCAGCATTAAAGCGGCGGCGGAGGCTAAGCTAACGGCCGCGACTATAAAATCAATCGCTGTCACATTAAGCCATGGTACGTAACGCCTAGTCGGCTAGTACCTCTGTACAGTAAGCGCGCGACCCACGCCAGTTTGCCAGCCAGAGACGTATGGACGCGACTGTCTGTGCGTTAAGGCTTGACTACGGCGCAGGCTCTGCAGTCGCGTGTATGTGCCTTGAGAGATGGGGATAACGTTAATGGCAGTTGGGCTACTTGCGTTTTAATGTTGAGAGAAATGTGCTGGGGTACGATTAAAGAAAAGGACGAAGTATGGTAATGCTTTTTAGGCTTGTGTTGTATACGTTTGCAGTTCGTTGACTATTTGATCGATATGGAATCGTGAATTTGTTGATAAACAGCAAATTATTACAAGTTTCGATAACTGCCCTCGATAAATTTATTACAAACATACAAGCCTAGTAAACCAACACGGCAACGCCCAGACTTTATCGAACACTCCTCAATAATCGCGAAATCTATTGTACTCGGGCCCTAACTCTCTCTATGCACGCACACACCCACTTGAACACATCGCGAGCCGCACTCGCAGCGGTATTTGCCATCTCGCAAAGAGCCCACATACGGCATTAGCGCGTCTATATATACACACACAGAACGCGGCCGAATACTCGGCACACTCTCTTCTAGCGATATAAACGCACACGTATAAACGGGGCGCTCGCGCAGAGGCCGCAGCGAGAAATCGCAGTGTGCGCGGCGGTAAGTGCCAAACGGTCTAACTGGCGTAATTAACGCTAAACTACCCGGAGAGCCGCTGCCACGCGCGGGGATCGAAGCACACTGCTGGAGAGACGAAGATAGCAAGAGGGAGGGGGGGGGGGGGGGACCCACCGGCTCCCGTTCCCCGAAAACGCGCTAACGGCCAAACAAACAGCCAGCTAGAGAGATAGAAAGAGAGACAGCAAGGTTAAATACTGGCGCGGGGGTAATTAGACGGCTCGTTGTGCACTTCGAGACTTTGAATTTTGGCGCAACCCCCGCGCGCTCAAGGAAGAGAAGAGCTTTTTGGCCGAGGCCGCGAGTAGAAGGGAGGAGGGTAACGATATACGATAGGAGCACGAGAATCCCGGGAGCCGCGATGCGTATTTTTGCGAGGGAGGTGGCGATTAGCTTGTTGTTGCACGCCGGCCACGCCGAAATCAGGAAGGGGTGGGGGCAAATAACCTAGTCGTCTGGCGAGCGAGGCACTGGACTATGGTTGTTTTGATTGGCTTTTTCGTCGGTGCTTTAAGTGTTTTTAGGGGAAAAGTTTTTATCCAAAAAGAAGGTATTCGTGAAAGTGTTTATGTGTGAGATAAGTGTTGTGGTGTTGAGATAAATTATTGACTATTTATAGCGTATTTAAACAAAAAGTACGATAATTATTTTTTAATGAGTTTAATTGTAAGAGTAATATTTTTTTATATATTGCTTTAAAATCATGTACCAAAATAAACTTTGATGCAAAAATTGTTGATATAACATTTTTTAATTGGTAAGGTACTAGTTAAGTTAAGGTTTGAATGAAAAAAGTGCGTATATTCTGTAACTTAATTAATGTACCGAGCTTTCAGTTGTTAGTGGGTGAAACGCAACTGTGATAGTGAAAGGAAAGTTGGTCGCGTTCTCCATCTAAAAAGGAAAACGCAAGGATGTACCTTTTTCACTCAACATAAAAAATTTAATAGCAGCTCATTATAAAGATTGCTTGAAAGCAAATGAAAGAAAAAAAACCAAGCGCTTTTCCTCTTTGTGTTCTTTAACGGTTGTCCTTTTATGTTATGCAAATTTAAATTTAAAGCATAGCTTAAAGTCCGATGAAAACTCTACCCTCTCAGTTCGTTATACAAAATCAAAGATAATTTATGCACAAAAGATGATTTTGAGACGATGTAAAACCCTTCTTATTACAGAGAATACGGACAACCATTTTTATTTAATTTTTAATTTTCAACTTGTCGAAAATATGGCGCCGTCACGTATTTGATCTCCATTAAGAGAACAATTTCACGTCAAGAAATTTTCTATTATATATATATATAAATATGGTATTTTTAGTAATAAGGAAGATGTCACGTTACCTTAAACAATTTAAAAAATCTAAGGAACTATCGAATAATATTTATGAGTAGAAACTTGTGAGATACAAAAAGGCAATTATTTTTTCAAATAAATAATCTCTCCTGTAAAAATATTTGTCTGGCCTTAATCTGGCCGATGTCTGGCGTTAATCTTCCGTTTAGTCTGGGCGTTGTTTAGCATTGGCAACTATGCCAGATTAAATCCCAGACTTACATAATTATTTCAAAATTTTTTATGAAATTCTAGACATGTGACCTGAAAAAAATATAAATATTACCCTTTCATTTTTACTTTATATGAACGGAAAACTTCCTTTTAAAATTTAAGTACAAGAAAATATACTTCTTGCATGTGTGCGTGCTGGAAGAAAAAGTTTTAAATCTACATTTTAATCTTTATAAATGTTTAAAATAAAAGTTTTAATCCCTAAAGTATCATTAAGGATTAAATGTAAGTTTCAAACCAATATTGTACTATTATTGCAACAATTATTTGTCTTTTATAAATATTACAGCAACATATCTGTAACAATATTGTAGAAGTATATTACACAAATTCAATAATAATATTATAATTACATGCTAAAATACTAGTTTATCATGTAATAATAATTATTTATTACTTATTATTATTTATTACTTTATTACCTAATTTTTATTTTTATTTATTTATTTTATTTTTCCTTTTATTTTAATTATCGAATGTTTTTATTAAATTAAACATTTTAACTAGAATTTTAAAATATTTACACTATATGGAACGACCTTGACTGCAATGGACGAGGACGGTAGAGTCCTTGGACAATAAAATACCTATCTATCTGTCTGTCTCTCATTCTCTCCGTCGGTACAATAGAGAAGCGGACCTTCGAGTAAGAGGTAAGTGGCACCGCCACGATGGAATTCAGAGGAATACATTGGTGCGCGATGAGCGTGTAGGCGTGCGTTTAATATGCAGGGAGCGAAAAGCCACCCCTCGCGTCATCCCTACGCGCCGAGCGTCTAATATATGCGATTGCGGTTCGGCCACGTTTCGACTATTGTTCCTCTCACAATGACTCCTTCGCTCGAGCTCTCGCTGCTCCCTGGAATTTCGCGTCCTGGATAAGGATATTGATCGATTACCGCTTAAATTGGATTCGCGCGCTGCGCGCCCGTGTATACGCGGTCGAGGAAAGGTATCTCCTCGATTAGGCTTGCCCAAGTACGCGAGGAATTTTTAGGGTGTTGTTGTAGAAGGGTGCCGCGCAGCTGAAGGAATGCCGCTGGAGTTGTGATTGTATTCGAGGGTAATTTGCGGATAATAGAAATGCAATAAAATTATGTATTATAATGTACGTGTTAATTTATTATGTATATAATGTTAATAATTTAGAGTTAATTATTAATTTGTACATCAAAATATATGAAATTGATTCCACGGATAATCTTTTTTAAATAATTTAATCACAGCAAACAGATTTTTTTATTAATTGTGTTGTGTCAAATTTTTAAAATTAAAAAGGCTTTAACAGTATATTTTAATATTTTGGCTAAATATTTTTAATTATAAAGTTCAGGACGGAAGAGCTGAGCCACATTATTATTGTTTTTCATAAAACATTCTCATAACTTGCGAAGTTACTTCTTTGAAAAAGTCGTGAAACTTTAATCTGAAAAATATCGTAGTTAAGTCATTATTTATCACCCTGATTAAGTTCCTACAATATCGACGAACTTTCCAGTACCCCAAAGGACAATAAAGTAACTGTAATAACTAGAAGGAATCCGGTCCGCGCGGTCCAGAAAATAGTTCATTTCCGGTATTTAAACAAGTCAGCCAAAAGAATATAACGCAGCTATATATAAAATCTTCGAAAGTTCAGCTGGGAATTCGCTACAGCCCTCAGCTCCTAGAGAATCGTCGAGCTTTTCTTAACGGATAGTAATGTCCTTTGTCGAGTGGAGCGAAGAATCATTTCTCACTCGGGCGAAGAACGAGGCGCAAATTACCGAAAGATTCTCTGCCGGCGGCAGCAGCTGGGTTCGCGCGCGCGCGCGCAAGCTCTCGCAAAAGTGGAGCGGAAGGTGCCCCCGAAGATCGCCGCCGCCGCCGAAAAGCGCTGGTTCATCAATTCCGATTTGGGAAACGGCGGAAGTCGATTCGAGCGAGAGGGAGCAAGACGGCAATATGAGAGAAATCTTCCTCCGTCGTGGAAATTCGAAAACTTTAGCTCCCCCCTCCCCCACCCTGACGCCCTCCAATAGTTCGAGCGGAGAGCGATGGTAGCTCGGAATAAGGGCGAAATCGACTCGGGGAGAGAGCGAGAGAGAGAGAGGGAAAAGGAGACTGAGCAGGAACTAATCCCGCCTCGTTAGCCGAGACTGGCGGCAAGTTCCGGAGAGGCGCGGGCAACTGCGATCTTTCGAACTTGCATCGATTAACGCGCTGCCAGCCCTCTGGCGAAACTTTAAAGGCTGTGTCCCATTATTCCTCGGTGGACAAGACGAACGTCGGCGGTGGGGAAGGGATGGACCTTTTCGCGTGTTTCTCAGAGATGTGGCGAGGTCCGGTTTAAGGCGAGCTGCTTGTAATATAGGAAAGTTGGCTGCCCGAGGGAAAGCACAATAATCGAGAGCGTTGAAACATTGTGTCTGTAGCTGGAGTTGCTCAATCGGCTGTGATTATTCGCACTTTGGGCGTTTCCTTGACCTTAAAAGCTGAATGTATATAAACGGCTTCCTAGGAGTGTATAATTATAACTCCTTTACGTATTCGATGTATATTTCAATGTATGATTAAAAGTACATCTAAATTTGTTATTTAATTTTATGTTGCCAATAGTAAACGAAGAGTTTTTTTAAAGTTACACTAATACTATATAATGACACGTGTTTCATACTAATTTTTAAAATTATAGACTTCCTTCATGCAAATGTAATACGCGTATATAAGCATCCTCGTTTCACATTGATTACGATGTTGCAAGGCAAAGTTAAACGTTTGCTGTAGCAAGTACCGTAAGCTTTTTATGGAAAAACATCGTGTTATGCAAAGTGTATAACAAAACAAGTTTTGAGGTTAAAAGTATTGCGTCTTACCGGAAAGCTGAGTAAATTATTTATTAAATAGGGATTTTTATTTTTCTATTACTGTCTTAGCGTACTTATTAGGTTAAAAACAGTTAATAAATTCATATTTTTCTTTCTTGCTCTGAAAATAATTAATAAGAATACCAGTAAGAATGCAGTTCAAAGATGAAATAAAGCTTAAGGGAATAAAAAAATTATATTATTATTTCAAATACAAATATACCCATCTATAATTTTAAATATTTTAAACCATTCGAACCTAGAAAAATAAACTGAAAATCAATTGAAGAATGTTACTTGACATTATTATGAGGTCTTCATTTTTCTCTAGATAGTAAATACCATAAAGGTGTTTTTATAAAAAATATCTTCTCGCCTAAATAATTGCTTGTAATAAAAATAAATGTAATCAAAATATGATAAGTTAAAAGAAACATTTATCGTAATTATTGACAGTTGACTATCGAACTTAAACATATTAGGTATTATGTGAGTATATGTAAAAATTTTAAATTTTGTTTTAATTGTTTTAAGGGCCGTGTTAAAAATGTTACTCCTCGCAAATTCACATCCAATTTAATAAACCATTTAACAATGTATAAAGCTACACTGATTTCAATCAATATTTATGCATTTTCATTGTTGTAATAATTTCATAAAAAGCGTTTTAAAACATAAAGTAATACAAATATTAAATCAATAAAAAGAGTTACAAAATTGTTGGAGACGACATTGATGAAAGTAGTTTAATGAACGATTCAAAATAATTGCACTGATAAATGGCTCATCGATTTTTCACTCAATGAGTGAAAAATCTTTTAAAAATTACAGTTGTAGCCAGTGAAGGTGACGCAGAGTGTAAAAATGCAAAAAATTACTATACTTTATATAAAATTTTACTAAAAGTGTTGAAAAATGAACAATAGGTTTTATAGAATTTCCTATACATTATAGTATGCGTCATATTTACTGTCCACTACTGTAATTTTCCAAAGATTCTTCTTTCAGTGATTACATTGCAAGTTAGGAAAAAAAATTTAAGAGCGTCACTCTAGTGGTCGCTTTTTCAATTTATATTTATGTCGTTACTTGCTTTTCTCAGAAATGACGTGATTTCCGTAAGTAGTTAAATATAGTAAATAATATACATAGGAAATTTAAAATTTCCCTCGCAAATCAATCCCGCAGCCCTAATTCGAACTACCCATATATCAAAAGAGGCCGACATAATCCACACTATATCGGCAACGACGACACACAAGCAGCCATCGATATTCAAGTTCTGTAGGCTCGGCGGACCCCCGGTCAAAGCCACTTTGGCTCGCTCTCGGACTAGCCTAGCGCGGAAAATTCTCATCGCAGATCGCCGCAGCGCGATATCTATGATTAGCTACATGCAGCTCTCTCTTTGCGTGTATGACGCGCGCGCGCGCAACCGACATGGCTCCTCTGCCGCATAGCTCTGCAAAACAGCGAAGGAAAAGAGAGAGGGACGAGCTGGGCGCGCGGCTAAAAAACACTCGAGAAAAGAAACGCGGCGCTGAAAAGCTCAAAAGAGAGAGAAAGGGAGAGATAGGGCCAGCGTAAATAAGCTTAATCTCGCTGAGTGAAATCGCTGCCAAATGTAATGCGTCCTCGCTTCCTCTCTCTCGCTCACTCTCTTTCTGTCTCTCTCTATCTATTCGCAGTATTTTTCGACGCTATGCGTGATCTCTGCCTGCGCACACTTGCCCTTTTATATCGGCTGGATTAGCACTGGTGTGCCAGTGTAAAGCAGAAGAACGCAAAATAAAAGGAAATTCTCGAAAAAAGAAGAACACAGTGGGGCCTCGTCAAATATTTTATTTTAAATTATATGGGAACGCGTTCGGCAAAGGATAGTGCCTTTGCTTCTATCGCAAGGTAGCCGCGCGTGGTTTTTCCTGGACTCCGCTAGTATATACGTTTCCAGCGCTGCTAGAAAAAGCGTCAAGCGCGCGTTTTCGGTACGCTGCGCAAGTGAGCTGGAACGATACCAATGCGCCCTGGAAAAAGCCGAGGCTCTGCGCCCATGGGAAATGTGGGTGAATTTGGCTCGCCAGCCCTTTTGACATACAAACTTGTTTTTTACTCGCCCTCCTTCTACCGTTTTCTTTTGTAGATTCTTTTTCGAATGCGCGGGGCGCTGGACGGCTGTACATAGAAAAAAGTACTTTAGCGGTTCGTACTCTTTAATCTTCGCGTACGTGCGAGCCGCCGAGTATATAAATGTGGCGTTATTTTTTTTCTTTTTTGAGGGCTATACGTTCGTATGTTATGTTCAGTAGGCTGCCTGAATCACGTGATGGTGCAATGCATGCAAAAAAACTTTGTGAGCTTTTGGAGCTGATAGTGTGAAGACGGTGTCTGGGGCCATATTGTATTAAAAAAATTGTTACGGTAATTACCAGGGGTTGGAGTTATTGTTATGGCATTGTTTGAGTTGTTGTATTATATTCTATGTTTCTTAGGAAATAACAATATTTTTCTTTAGCCACGAAACGCTTTATTCTTGGATAGGAATGTCGTTGTTCACATTTTTTAGTAATAATAAATGCAATTAATTATTTTATTTTTATCTCTTATAAAAGTAAGTTCATAAAACGAATTAACAATTTCAGAATTCAATAAAAACGACTAACTTTTTGTGAACAATTTTTCCAAATCCATTCCATAAAAGTTCCGTGCAGTTAGCAATTACGTATATGATATTAGCTCGGCAAAATCTCTTCAGTATTTATACACTCCGATGCGATCGATTGTAATGGCGTATAAATATTGAACGATGTTCATTTCCTGGTATCTGTGCCATTCAGTCAGCCAGCAGAAGAATTGAATTACACAAGAAAGGAAGCAGCTCTATGGTCTATTGCGAACTCCGCACGTAATCTATAGAGCAGTGGGTGGCAAAGTTAATCTGAAATTATATATGTCTAAATCGGGCCGATGCGTATTTGCAGTTTCCAATGACTTATTCAAACTCGTTTAAAAATTTAGTCGTTTTAAATGATAAATTATGTGTTAACAGTTACAAGAGGGTTCAACTGCTATTCCTCATGTTTGAGGAGTACATAACGTTGTTACGTCACAGTAATAAGGCTCTTATGCAAGATTTAAATGCATCGATTGATTTTATTCGGAGCGGCTTTATAACAGATGAATTCCGAGATTAAACATTGGTTTTATTGATTTATAGATTTTCGTTTCACCTTTACTGGTGCAGATAATCATTATTTTCATTTTGGAAATTAGTCTAACTTTATTTTTTCAAGATATTTCCAATATTGGTATTTTTAAAAATATATACGGAACGATTTTCATATATTTTTTGAATAAGGTGAATTTTTCATATATTTTTATTCTTATTTTTTAATTTTAATTTAAATTTCCTTAGTGCTTTATCGTGCAAAAATGTTAATAAATATTATACTAGTAAACTAATACTTGGAAAAACTTTTTTGAAGCCAACCGTGTAATAAAACAGTACAAAATGATAACCTTTTAAGATCTCGAGCAATGCAGGCAGAAAAAAGAGGGTTTGATTGTTATTATTTTATTTTTTTAAGTTTTAAAAAAGCCGTGAAGTTCGACCATCCATTTGAATCAAGCTATGCGAAATAGCTTTCGTAAGCTCTCAAATAAGGCGCTCGCGCACCACTAACAAAGCCATGAAAAATCCGATATCTCTTCGCATTCTATTTAAAGTTAAAAGCTTGCCCGGAAATGAAGCCTTGAAAAGAAATTCGCGCGGCCCGGACCTGACGGTCTCACCGCTTCTTATCGACCAATTAAACTTCCCTGCCACTACACCAGCAGCCACGTCGTCGATGCGAGTCAATTTCGTCGTCGACGTCACTTGCGATACGATAAAAATATTAAATAAAAGTGCTGGAAGAACATTGAAAATTGCGGACAATGTGAAAATTAATTGAATCTCGGTGCATTATTTTGTTTTCTTTCGTTTACAAAGCGAGAATAAATGGAAAATGGTTTTTTTAAAAGCGATAAGATTCAATCACAAGATGACATTCAATTATCGAAGAACTTGTTCTTATTAAGTTAGCGGTGAAGTTTTTCACGCTTCGGAAGAAAGCTAAATTAATGTATGCTATAAAAACGACCTTATTAATTCTCTTATTGCATAATATTAAAAATAAACTTGACTCTAAGAAAAGCAGATTATAAAGTTTACTATATCACTCCAAAATTCAAGTGATCGTCTACTCATTTATCAAACCACTTTCTCCTGCGCTAATCTATACATATTTCTCGACGCTTGTAGCCGACATCACTTACCGAGTGAGCGTGCATTGACTCCATCCCCCCACAGCCTTCGTCCAACCATAGAGCATCAAAGCTCGCTCTGCGCATTACAATGCTGTGGCTTCTCTCTCTCTCTCCCCCCTCACATAGCGAGAAGGTAGTAGCAGCAGCAGCAGCAGCCCTTGCGCAATATGATTAGGCCAAGCGGCCGCGAGCCCACGGAGTGTAATAACATCGAGCCCAATTAATTATTTAGCGCGCGCGGTCGAGATCGAAGCGCATCCGCTATGCAAATGACTATCGAGCGCGAGCTGGCCAAACCGAGTTTTACACCGTCATTTCCTACAGCTCTATATAGCCGGCGCACCGCAGTCGTTTCCAGCCGCTGTCCCTTGATTTTACGTCGATTGCAGCCGGTGCGGATGCCGTATATATAGACGCGGCCGCGCGCAGTGGCTAGCTGCCTTCCCCACCCTTCCCGCCCCGCCGCACTCGGACGAGAGACACTTTCCTCGATACGAGTGGAAGCGTTCCGACAGAGAGAGCTCTTCGCTCCCTTGTCTTGGTCACCTACTTTTTCACCTCTTTCCTAGCCTCCCTCCCGCGCTTCTGCTCTGTCTGAAAAGTCTGTCTACTTCCGATTTTCTGATCGATGCTCTCGCAACGAGACTGACTACTCGTTTTTTGCTCTCAATACTCTTTATGTTTTACTGCCGACGCTTCTCGTTAATTAAAGAGTGGTGTATTCGTGTCAGAGCATTTACTTTATATTTCGAGGGATGAAATCGATATGTTTGTTTGAGTGAAAAGTTTTCATTAAGTATTGAGAAGTGCACTTTTCAATAAACGTTATTTTAGTATTAATTATGTATAAAATGAAATAGATAAAAAGTGCCACACTTTTGAGTATTAAAAAAAAAATATATTGCATACTTTTGTTGTATAATAAAGTCATACAAATAGAAATTATGTATAAATATAAGTAGTAAAATTCAGGGATTGGTCAGACATGGCCTAATCTTATGTCGAATGCATGTATATTCAAAAGTTCTTAATGTGTAGAAACATACCTGCTAAAAAATGATTTGGTTACACCAATAATGATTGCAATTTTGTTAGATTTTAACTGAGGTCTAATTAGGAGCTCGCCGCGACTATTATATTTAGACAACTTAGTTAGGTCCTGATTAGCACCTATTTAATTTTTTAATCGAGTAGCATGTAATTTATTATAAACCAATTATTCAATTTCCAATAGTCAAAAGTAATTGTTCATTTATTCATCTGTAAATAAATTTAGTTTCGGACTGTATACCACTAAAAAAATTATAATCTCTAATACCATCTCTCGCTACCCCAACCACTCCATAAGCGTACAAATGCAAATGCGAAATCCCGCACCCAACAGCATCCAGCTCGCAGCCCAGCCAGTCAACGTCCAGAGCCGTGTCTAACTACACCGACTGCACGTCTGGACATTGCGAGCTCGCGCGTTCACGGATCTCTGCGCCTTAGATCACTCCTCGGGCCGCGACCGCAGACCTCTCTAAGCACTAGGCAGCAGCAGATTGCAAGCCTCGTAGACGCCGAGGGGGGAAGGCTAAGCCGAGACGAACGTTAGGAGTCGGAGCAGCAGATCAGCCCTGCTCCTCTGCTATCTCGACCCAGCCAGGCTTCCCCCCACTCCGTCGAAGAGTTAGAGGAAGCGTCGCCGGCTCATTTGCCGGCATTGTAGGCCGACGTGTTTCGCACGCTGCACAACTCGCGCGCCGTTTCCCATTGTGCGTATGTGTCGGCGACGTATGTGGCGCTGATTTCGGTGCCGGGGGCTGCGCGCTACATTGATAAATGGCGGCTGGCTCGCGCGTTATGAGAATAATATTATGTACACTGCTGCTTCTGTTGGTATTGAAAGTTAGCTGGAACGCTGGGAGGGAACGATTTCAATGGGGTTGCACGAAATGCCGAGTGCACCCGAGCTCTCCCCCCCTCCTGATTGGTTTGTGGATGCGTGCGCGGTGCGCTTTTTCTCGCGCGAGTTTCGATGGTCACACCCCCCCCCCCCTCTTGATTGAAATCAACGAGACTGATTAATGCGTTGTGCATATTTCGCGGCTTCGGAGGGGGGCAGTTTCGCGGTGGCCGTGCTGCAATTGAAGCTTCGTAAATGATGCTGTGAATATATTTTCGGCAAAATTACTTTATTTCAATGACGAAATATGTATGTTTTTAATATTGAAATCGCTAATGATTCGTCGCGTCCGTTTCAATGCCATTATATTCGCGTAATTAGCAAAATACCCGCACGAGCGCGATTGTTGACGCGCCTGACCAATATAAAAGCTCTCTTTGCGAGCTTTATAAATAATCCATGCACTTACAAAGAAAGAATCCATTTCCGTGTACTGCGAAAGGTAAAACAAACTACGGCACTTAAAACTTTACAGGGGGAATATGTATAAAACGAATAGCGGACGAGTAGTCGAGCAGTCGCATCGTAAAGCAGACACACTAGTAGCGATTTTCAGAACAACTTCTATAACAAGCGTGCTCTCTTGCGCGCGCGCGACAGAAATAAGTTCGACCTTCGCGAGAGTGCAGCCATTGAGTCATTAGCTTCGTCGACTCAATAAGTCCGCTGCCACCGCGCTGCGCAAAACACACTTACACACAGACACGTACACACACACACACAGAGACAGACAGCTGCAGAGTGGAAAACGAAGCTCTTAATCGGCGGCGATAATTAAGGCTCTGTCTTCGTGCTGGGCGTAGCCGTATACGCTGCCATATATACGCGCGCTCGTTCGATTCGCCTCGCGGGTGCTTCGCTTCCTCGGGAGAAAACACGCGGGGCGGAGCGACTCGATTTGTTCGTCGTGAATTATCGAGAGTGAGCCGCTACCCGCGCGCGCAAGCTCGAACAATGATTCGTAGATGGCTGGAGGGTGAATGGGAGGGGGGTTGAGTGGGAGGGTGTGCACTTTTCAATTTATTGGGATTAGCGTGTGTAGCGCGTGTTTCATTGACGATACCGCGAGGCGAGCTTGCGAACGGATGTAATTGCCGGGCGTGGATGGCTGGTGGAGTATGAAGAGATTCGGGACAGTTGGAGAGTTATGAAAGTTGAGTTGTGAATTGGTTTCAAGAACAATGCTGTTTATTTATTATTTATTTATGGAATTGATTCGAGATGAATCTAAGAAAACAAGGATTTTACTCTGATTTAAGAAAGCTCCAAGTAATCCTAATAGTTAGAATGAAAAAAGCCAATAGTTTTTACGCGGTCTTCTTATCGCCGAGCTTTTGTCGAACATCGCAATACTCCGTGACATAAATGAAAATAGTCAGTGCGCAATAAAGCACAATCAGCGCGCAGCGGCTCCGCTATCTTCATCGGGCCACTTTTTCTCCGCAAACAGCGAGCATCGCGATAAAACGTAATTTCTCCATTAACTTTACGAATCATCGCATTTGTTTCGTCTGCAGTTGTACAACTAAAAGAAAAAAATAAAAGCTAACGACGAGGAATAAAATAACGAATAAACGTCTCGAGCGGCGGAGGCGCAAGAAGCGCGCGAAGCGTCTGCAAGCCATAAATAATCGGTATTAGAACGCTCGCGATTTCCCGCCGCTCTCCCCCCCCCCCCCCCCCCCCCCCCCCCCCCCCGCGCCTAGCGCACGACTACGGCCCGCTAAGGTTTCCTTTATAACGTACCGTAGAAATGCATAATATCCATTCAGTATATCCGACGTGGTACACGCGAGAGTCGCATTTTATTAGGTTACACGGCCGTCCGCTGCTATTTGCAATAGCCGTGTCTCTAACTCGGCTCTGCTTTATAATGCGCGAGAAACCCGATCGAATGGTTTGTCTCTCAAATCATCGGAACAAGCATCGCGGAGTCGATTTTGGCGGAGCTTTTAAAAAGCGAGGAACCTGCTGTGGAGAAGGGCGCAATTAATATTAATCGATGCGGCGGCACGCGAACATTAGTTTTAAGCACCCGGTAGGGGGAGGCGGGGAGGAGAGTACAAAAGTGCGAGACACGCGAACACACTGTGTTTTTCTCGGGCTTGCATACATAGCGCTTGGCGGCGCGGTGATTTAATGGCCAGATAAGGGGCCTCGTTTACCTTTTTTACTGCGTCATTTTAGAGCGATGAATCATTTACAAGTTTTACCGGCACTATCTCTCACGACTAATTTCGCTTTTCAGATTTTCTCTTTTTTCTTCGCGCTCGCCGCTCTTGCCTTCCGTCGTCGCGCGAGCGGTAGCTAGCTCGTTCTGTCTCGGTCTGGTTATGCATTATGTATGCCCCTGATGTCGATGCGCTCCGGCTGGTTTTGTTACGTTTAGCTGTGTGTATGCACGCGTAGAGCGATATGTCGGGATGAGATAACGTAAATTTTATTTTAAAAATTTTAACATATTTTTGAATAATTTTCTGTCACGATAAATGATAACGAGTTTTACGAGTGCTTCGCTAATTACTTTTATCGGTTTTGTGTTATGCTTGTTTTATTTGTTTTCGATTGATAAAATTTGAAATATTCAATTTTTTTTTAATAGTTTTATGTTTAAATCTTTAAGGTAATTTTTACTGTTGGAATAATAAATTATGAATAATCCGTAAATGAGCGATTAATTTTTTTCATAAATAAAAGAAAGCTTTTGGGAAACTTTACATATGCGTATTTTTAAAATAAGAAGAATTTAAAGAATTATAATTTCATTATAATAGAACTGCTGACAACTATAAAAAATTAATTTTAAAACGTTACACTAATTACAACTTTGATTCTCCATAAATGACATGGTTATTTAGTGCTTTATTACTCGGCAATATCAAAGAATATTGCTTACTATAAAATAGAATACACAGCTTGTACTCATTACTTTGCTATTTCATTTTACTCGTATGGTTTAATGTAGAAAAGGCCGAGAAGCGTTCAGATAGAAAATTAGTTTCATACAATAAGTTCAGATTAGATTCAATCTTTCAATTACTTGTCTTTATCCTAAAATTCCTATTGAATTCAGCCAGAAGTTAAAAAATAATCATCTCTGAACTCCGAACGAAGTACGAAGTACCGAAACTACCATTATCTCACCCATTTAAAAACTCAGTTTATAATGCAGTCGCACCTA
>JAPYZA010002114.1:0-18413 GCA_030522685.1 Eupelmus azureus | reverse complement strand
AGAATTTGCCTTTTTAAATATAAATAATAAAAGTTTTAAAAAATTCCTATAGCTAAATATATTACAATGAAACATAATGTTAAGTCAATTTAGGCTGTATAAAAACTTTTAAGACCTTTATTTAATTCGCTCTAACATTATTTATTCATATAAAATTTTGTTATGCATAGAAAATCTCCACGCAGATTATTGGAACGCATAAATGAAAGCAGCTGCGTCTAATGGATGAATATTAATCGAATACAACGAGAAAAATATCTATTTTTCATGAAGAGCGTAAGTTCTGAAAATTTATAATTATTACTACAACGTCTACCATGTTTATTGTTTTATTTTTAAACATAAACATAAATTAAATATCATTTCAAATGACGCATTTAAAATAGATAACATCCCGAAGTTACCCTATATGCTTAATTATTAGGGAATACTCATAGAAGATATTTTCTTTTTTGTTTGGTACGTATATCTGATTATTTTAGGATGACGATAATAGTTCAAGGCGTACATCATTTCGAACATGTATCTATCTGATATTGTAATACATCTTACAGAATAGTACAAACTGCATTATTTCTTGTAATCCTACTGTAAATTTTATACATTTTTATCTAATAAACAACATACTTTTTTAGAATTTTGATAATCACTAGCTACTTATTTTTATAGTGTTGTTTTTGACATATGATTTAACAACAGTAAGTTAATTTTTATAATAATATATAATAGTTATTACATAAAATTGGTCACTCGATTTTCTTTTATATTATTTTAAATAATATGGAGTTTTATTGGAGTTTTATATATTAAGTTGCAGTAATGTAATTTTCGCAACTAAACAACGTAATTGTACAAGTTACGAACATGTAGCGATATAAAGTCGTGAAAATATTTACTTTCGTTTTAGAGTTAGGAGTTTTCAACTTTTTCAACTACGTTGTTTGATTGTATAAATTACGCTCGTGCAACGTTTGGTAAATGAAGTGAACTATCTTTGTAACTTAACTCACAATTTAAAACTTAATAACTTTAGTCATATGGTATATCACGTTACTGATGAAGATACGTGATTAAGTTACGTAACTGAGACTTTGATTTTTTATGTATAGAGTGAAATTTGCGCAAAAATTATTTTTTTATTTCTATTTATTTCTTATTATTAATATTATTTTTAATAAAATTGAAAACTAAAAAGAAACAAAACAAGGTGTTTCCTTTTTTTATTTATATTAGTAAAGTTTTAATTTTGTCCAGAAATGCTGTGGCAAAATTTTTTGCATCGATGAAAACCTAAGCAAACCTTATCCATTATGTTACCTTGAGGTAATATATAAAGAAGTTAAACATTGAAATTTAAGAGTACTTTAATAGTAGGTAATAATATTTGTTTGTTAATGTCCTAATAAAACGTCTAATTTTTTAAATGAATAATGAATAACAATGTCTTTTTACTATACAACATTATGTGATGATTTACAATAATTAAATAAATAATATTTATGAAAGTTTTTTAGACTACTTTAATTGTAATTTACGCTATTTCTTTGAATCTCAAACATTTAGCATAATATTACGCAGTAAGTTAATATCGTAATGACTTCAGTTCTGGTAAAGAAATTGGAAAGATAACCCTAAGTAGACTCTAAATAATTCAAAATTATAATTAAAAACATAAATAAACTTCAAATTCTAGGAAAATCCCAAGATTAAAAGTATTAGGCAAGAAACTGGTTTCTTTATAAAGTAAATCTTAAAAAAAGAAAAAAATAAATAAAAAAAAATTTTGTAATAATACATAATTATTTATTATTTATTCCCAATCTTCAGCCATTACGTCATGGGCCATGAGTCTGCAATTGTGTCACCATGAAAGAAAATCTAAGTGGGAGCGATGATATATAAGGCCAAGAATCTTCTTCTTTTGCATTGACCGAGTGATTGCTGGACGGGTCACTTATAGTTTCAGTGCAAAGGCGTCACAAACATGAAGTACTCAACAGTGTTTTTCACCGTTTTATTCATGGCAGTGGTAGCTGTTAATTGTAAAACAGGTAAACATATTTTTTAACATTAACTTTATAAGTAATATTTATTACTTATATTTCCGGAGTGCGATTATATCGGAATAATTCTAAGTGCGTAGATTGTGGATGACTCAATATGTAAAGTGGAAAACATTCATTCGAATAAATTTGTTGTTTTTTTTCATAGATTTATGTAGAGAAGCCTTTTTTATGCTATTAAAATATAATATTCAATAATTTTTATACAATGCTTTATTGTTATTTGCAGAAGATCTAAGAACGGAATATTGTAACGAAGAATCAAGGGATTCAGCACCGAAAGGCAAATGCGTTCTCTTGTTATGCGCAAAAGACAATAGCCGATATTCTGCTTTAACGTATGTTTATACAATTCATTGTAACTTTTTTTTTATTTAACTGTACTGTCTTTTTTATATTTATGCACGGCATATAAAATAAAATTAATATTTTATGTTTTATGTAGAAAATCGCTAATTATGAAAAAATTATTAATCTAATAAAATAATTTCAGATGTCCTGTGGCACAGTGCCCTGGAAAAATACTAAAGCTTGAAGAAGATCTCAGCAAGCCTGCTCCTTATTGTTGCCCTAAAATAACATGTGAAGATGGAACAGTGATAGGAAATTAATCTGCATAATCAATAAATTAAATAATATTTATGTATTTATAGTTAACAAAAATTAATAACAACTAAACTGAATTAACAGGTTCACTGCGATAACGTATAATTCATTTGTTATAATTTTAATTAAAATAAATTAAAATTATAACATCACATTCAATATCTCTATCACTTATTAACTTTGAATGCAATAAAAAAACTAGTATTATAAATAGTATAAAATTATATTTTGCCTAAGCAAAATAATAAGAGTAAAACTGATTATAAATAATTTATGAGAGATACATTTATCATGTCGCAGTAAATCTGTTAAAAAATGTAGTCAACCGTTGTATTAATATGAAAGTTCAAATTTGTATATATATTTACATATATATATATACACACTCACGTACACTTGTAAATTATAATAGGAAATAATAAAATTAAAATTTTCTTTCTTTTATTAAAATAGATATATTTGTCAATTTTTAATATTACTTATTAATAAAAAGTCCTTGCACAGTTTTTATAATTTGAAGATTACAGTTTTTCTAGATATGTATATAGTTGTTGAAAATACAGAAAGCAAAGGATTTTGAGGAAAAGTAAACAATAAAACTTAATAACATGTATAATCTTATCTATTTATTTAATTATACAACTGAAATTTTTAAACATTTTTTTTTCACGCTGATAAGTAACTCAACGTGACTTCTTTTTATATTATCAACTTCACTTATAAGATGTATGTACATTGTAATAGTTCGTACCACAACAGTACGCATCACATTAAACTTTTACGTGTTCGATTACAAGACGACGGTTTATACAGTAATTTCATTGTAATCAACTTTTTGCTAGCAAATGAAATATAATAATTTTAATGTATTAAATACAATAAAAATTTGTATATGAATTTTATATTATTATGATTGATTAAAAGCAAAAAATAAATAAAAATATTTTTATTTCAAAAACTTATCTAAAGTTTTATTTACATTAAACTTCATATTGTAGCAAAAAGTAGTTTTCGTACTGTCGACAAAAACTATGTACAATTAACGTATTTTACTTATGTATTGTTCTTTTTTTTAACAAGATAAATGTAGTATATATAATAAAAATTCGATTTTTAGTAATAATTAAATAAATTCTCCAATAGTCAAGAGAAAGCATCATATCAAATTCATATATTTGCAGAATTTATTACACACTAGATGAACTCAATTTTTTTAGCGCCCAGCGCTATCGCAGGTATTTGATTAGGTAATCTTTAGCATAAAGTTCCTGTGAATTGCAAAATACTTGTTTTCTAAAACATTTCTTTTGGAGATGTAAATATACATTTTGATACTAGTGCGAGAGCGTGAATTCAGCCTCGCGGGGATGTTCGCACTCAAGCGAAGCAAGGATGAAAAAGCCATGCGAGGTTGAAATCATCTTCTCGCTCATGTATCAAACCGTATTGATACGATTTGTACAAAACGAGATTTAGCATACGCTTTATGCTCGAACGTACACGAAATCGAGCTTTGCGCACAGAGTATTAAAAAAGAAAATTCATATTTTGCCAATAATACATTTTTTGGATCGCAGTTTTTATTTGTACAATTATTATACATTTTAAACTTTACTAAACTTTGTTTGTAAGTTTATTGAATACAAAAAATAACAGTTAATGTTAGGATTCAAACAAAATAAAAAATATACAAAAAAAAATTACTCTTTGACCTATAACTTTTTAGTTCAAGATCAAAAAATTAATATAAATATATGCTATACAAAAGAAATCAAATTTTAATAAATTTATTTGTAAAAATATTTTATATGTAATAGATTTGTCAACAAAGCAGGATTCGAATATCTCCTTAATTGTAGTATTGCCAATATTTGATTATATCAAAAGATGTTGATTTCAAGGGGAGTGGGTTCGATCATCAGAATGTTTTATTTAAGTATTATTAGTCACAAAATTGCCAATTGCGCCTTTTATGAAGAAAAATAAAACTATAATGAATGTTTATGATTTCGAAAGGTTGTTATGAGAATGTTAAATCTAGAAAGAACACTGATAATTTTAGAATTTCAAAATATTTTTATGATTTATGTTATTCTAAGACGCTTTACTTACGCGATTTATTTCATTACTTAATTGAAAATATGAAGTTTCCAATGTGAATAAATGAAAAGTTTAATCGCTCACTATTTATATTTATAGAACTTAAATAAAAAACATTCGAATAACGACACTCTCCTCGTTCCTCTTATAAAAATGATAAATTAAAAATACAGGCGAACCTAAGTTTTTTAATTCACTGTCAGTTCGCCAAATAACAATCACGATTACAATAATTTCGCTAAGTTTGTATGAATCGTTTTCACGTAAAACCGATCTTTAAAAGTCTTTTAATATACTATTCAATGATTCGCAATCAGATATAAAATAAATTATAAAATGTATAAATTTAGACTTTAAATCAATCAATCTTCAGATTACAAAAATAGTTTTAATTATTAATAAATAATACTGATGTCGATGTTCAAATGAATTATCCATTACAGATGTAAAAATAAAATAGAAAAATGTTTTTTAGAGTTAACTCGAACTTTTTAAAAATACTCATTTTCGTGAAAATCACACATACATTCTCGAGAGCACTGATATTTTAATCGTCCTGTAGCATACTCAAAGGATCCTCGACGATCTTTTCGGCAGTTTTTTTTAGGTCCCTGGTAACAGCTTTTTTTACGACAGGTCTCCCATTGTCAGTCGCTGTCTTACTGTCTTTCAGCAACGACGATTTGGGCTTTCCAAAAATGTCGCCGTCGTCATCGTCTTCTTCGTCATCAAATAACGACTTTGACGTCTTTTTCGGGATGGCCTTTTTACTGCCTGCAAATATGTCCTCATCATCGCTCGAGTCATTAAAGATGTCCTTGGTGGCAGTTTTAGTATTTTTTGGTTCCGGTTTCTCTTCCACTTTTGCAACAACGCTTGGAGCGTTCGAAGTAGTGTCCTTACTTTTTTTCGTCGTAGAACCAAAAAGACTGTCATCGTCATCCTCAGGAGCAACGTCTTCAAACAAATCGATCTTTGTATCTTTCAACGGCTTTTTCTTTAGTTTTGACTTGCTAGAGGAGAAGAGATCGTTGCCGCTCGTGTCGTCGTCGTCGTCGAACAAATCCAGAGTTGGCTTCGGTTTTGCATCTATTGGCTTTTCGATTGGCTTAGAAGAACTCGAGAATAAGCTATCATCGTCTTCACTCAGTATTAACCCTGCAAAAAAAATAAAATAAACATAAATACAAAATATTTCCTATACATAAACAAAAATTTTATTGTGAATTAGACTAATAAATCTAGAAATAATTAAAAACCTTTATTTTTCTCCGGTGACGGAGTTTTCGTGACGAAGGCAAAAAGTTGACTCGGATCTTTCAGAGGGTCGTGACTCTCGTCTCTCAGAGGGTCTACAGGTTCCGTTTTCTTATCCTCTCTCTCCTTCCTTTCCTCATCCTCCTCGCCCTCCTTCTCGTTTTCTTTTTTCTTTTCCTCTATTCTATCTTCAGTCTTCCTTTCAACGCTTTCTTTCTTCACTGTCTCAGACTTCTTAGCAGGTTTGTCGATAGTCTCAATAGGAGAGAGGATGGGTGCTCTGCCAAACAACGAGTCCTCTTTGGCGGCAGGATCTTCGGGTAGATCAGGTGGCACGTCAAACAGGTCCTCCTCGTCGGTCGAAGGCGACAGCAGGTTCGTTGTCGTATTTCTTGAGGCACTTAGTTCGGATCTGTCGTTGTCCGCACTGTGACCTGCCTCATGCGATCTGCCCGAGGGCAGCAGGCGATCGACGGCGTCACTAGCGTCTCCATTGAGCTGACTCGGGCTGGTCGCAGCGTCGATAACGTCGAAGTCGATACCGCTGTGCCTTAGTGCCGAGTGGCGCGCCTGCCTGCTCTGTGGTCTTCGCTTCGCGGGGATGCGCGCTCGACTCTGAAATACATTTGAAAATTCGTGTTAGTTTTATCATGTGTTTAATTATTATTGAAATATATTTTATCAATCATTATTTATATCTCACCTTCGAAGCGGTTGCTAATGTTTCAACTTGAGCTGGCTCATCAAAACTAATTGCTACTTCCGTATTGTCCGACTTTAAAGACGGAGAATCCCTTGCTCTGGAATTTGTACCTAGAATCAGAGAATGTTATTTAATTTAATTCTTAAATAAGAACATTAAACTCTTAATATTAAAAATTAAAGAGATATTTTTGTAATTATTTTCAGAACTGTTAAATATAACATTTTAAAAACAATTAAATAGGAAAATAAAATAAATGTCTTTGCTGAATCACAATTTATGATGTAAACGATAATTACTAATCAATGCATCAATAAAGTAAAATAAATCACACAAAACAATACAAAGACTAAAAAGAAATTTCAACTAAGATCCTTCAAAATGTCAATGCTGAATTTCACATTTCTTTAATGAAGACAAGAAAAACAGCCACCAAAATAAAAACTGATCCACGATATTTATTCTACTGACGAAATCCAAAAATAACTCACCTGAATTCTGGGGGGACGATCCACCGCTGGGCAGCGAGGCCGGCGTACTGGCCGGCGTGCTGGCCTCGCTGCTCGCTCCCGAATCCGCAGTCAGTGGCTCCTGTTCGTCTTCGTTGCTACTCTTGTCTTCACTCGTGTTTTTCCTGAACAGCGGCGGTGTATCGGTAGGCGAGAGTATCTTCAGGTCGCCCATCTTGCCCATGAGGTTTTTGATCTTACCAGACACCAGCGGCTTCTTCGGCACTGCCGACTGCTTATCTCCATTACTCGACGTATCCTGTGGTATCGGCAGTTGGATCTTCAGCGACTTAGGTGGCTCCTTCTTCGAGCTGACGGCACCATCCACGACGCTGACGGGCTCAGCTGCTGCTGGTTTGGCGGGCCTTTCCGCTCCGGCATCGAGCAGCTTGTGTTTCTCCAGCTTCTGCCTGATCTCCGCTAAGATGGCCTTCTTCGGCGCTACCTCTGGCTTGCTACCCAGCTCAGTCTTCGGTTTCGTTTCCGGTTCCGTTTTGTTCTCTTCCTTCTTAGGCTCCTCGGCGCTTTTCTCTCTGTCGCTCGACGCTTCTCCTTTCGCGCTGGCCTTCTTCTTATCGCCGAACAGATCATCGTCGTCGTCATCTTCGAAGATGCTGCTCTTCTCGGCCGGCCTCGAGCTCACCGGCTCGTCCTCCGGCTTCTTTTCGTCCTCCATGCCCAGGCCGGCGCTTCTGCCGTCCTCGAAGATACTCGAGGCGGCCTTCTTCTTCGTTAAGCTCGACCCGCCGAACAAATCGTCGTCGTCGCTGTCGTCGAAGATGCTGCTGGTCAGTTTCTTAGGCCTCGTCGCTTTCTCCTCAAACAGATCCTTGGCCGGCTCCTTCTTACCAAACAGACCCGTCGACTCCTTCGAGCCACCGAACAGACTGCCCGACGACTTCTCCGCCGATATGTTCTTGTCCAGTACGTTCTTCGAGCCGAACAGATCCGAATCAGACGTATCCTCGAAGAGGCTCCTAGAGCTGCCCGAGAAGCTACTGCCGGCCTTCTCCGGCTCAGCCGGTTTACTCGGCTTGGAGAAAAGGCCCGGATCGTCCTCGTCGAACAGACCCTTGGGCCCGCTTTTCTTCGGCTCGGGCGGCTTGTCCGCAGGCCTCGCTGGCTCCTTGAACAAACTGTCCCCCGACGCCGCTGGCTGCTCCTTCTTCTCGCTCTTCTCGGCAAACAGAGCCTCGGTCAACGGCGGAGGCTTGTCTTCATCGGCGAACAAACCGCCGCTGTCGAGCTGCTTCGACGGCTTCTCCTCGGCGGCGAACAGACCGGCCGCGTCGTCGAAGAGGCCGTCCGTCGCCTTGGCCAAATTCTTGACCGGCTTGGCGGCGAACAGGTCGACGTCCGGCGCGTCCCGAGGCGGTCCGAACAGGTCGTCGTCGTCGTCGAAGAGGCTGAGACGTTTCGACTGCTGTTGCTGTTGCTGGGGTGGAGCTGCCTTGGAGGGGGTTGGCTCGCTGCTTTTTAAGGAACGGGAGCCTGGACTCGCGCTGGTGAACAGGTCGTCGCCCGAGTCTGAGTCGTCGAAGAGCGAGTTCACCTGTTGACAGAGATTTGAGTTAGGGTTTTGTTTTGTGGAAGATTGTGGGTGATGATGTGTAGGTTTCATTGATGAGATTTTGGGAGGAATTTGTGGATTCTATTTACGGACTGTTACGGACGGATTTGAGGACGGATTTACGTTTGTTTACAGAGATTGTCATGATTATAAGTAGTGAATACTATAGTGCTGTGTTAATTTATTGTTATAATTGAGGGTTTTGATTGAAGCCTTCGTTTAATTATTTTTTCATCTTGGATTTATCAAGGAATCAAATAACTAAATGCAGATCTGTTATTATATTTCACAAGTGATGATAATGGAAATAGATTTTAACACGAAAACTTTCGACAAAATTAAATAATTGATGCCTCCACACTGCTTCACATTTTACTTACTTGCTGGAACAAAACATTTCCCATAATTATCAACAAGAATTCGTTCACTTTAGACATCCGAATTAATCCAACACACTACTCACTTTACAGATATCCGAATTAACCCAACTACACACAAATACACTCAGACATCAACTTACTATCTATACAAACTCAAAATCCACGCACTACAAACACACACCCACAAACTAACAACACAAAACCATACACACCTTCGACTTGGGCCTTGGATTTTCCGAAGCCTTCGGCAAAGGCGGCGGCCCGAAAACATCCTCGTGCTCCGAGACATCCTCAGCCGGCGCCTGCTGCTGCTGCTGCGCCGGACGCTGCTGCTGCTGGTCGTTCGAATTATTGCTCGTCCTGCTTCTGCTGTTGAAGAGGCTGTCACTGGCCACGCGCTCCCTGTAGATCTCCTCGGACTTGAGCCGGCTCGAGCTCATCAGCGGCTGGAAGTCCGCTCTGCGAAACGAGAAAGAGAAAGTCGGCGTTATTTCACACTGCTACTTTTTATGGATCTGCGCCTTTTTCTCGGTCACTGCGCCGATGACGAGGCGCTCTTTGCACGGCTGATCTGCTTTTGGGATTTTCGGTATGGTATCGTGCGGGTGTGGAAGGGATTTTTACTTGGTGATTGCTGGATTTGATGATACGGTTTGGAGGTTGACGGGTGTTGTAGATTTCTAAAGTTGAGATGTTTTTGTTTGAGCTTGAGCGCGGTTTAGTGGGACGCTACGCGCGCGGCTTCGATTGCATGGAATCTTTCTTAAGGCACGCGTGAGTCATTCTATAGTAGATGGCACGCTGATAAATTAGCATTTCAGATCATCGCGTAGATATATACGCGGCATCTTAACTCTCTAGTATCTAGTTGAAATGAATCATTCTGGTGTAACAATACTGCTGGAAGATGATTTCACAATGACCTCACAAACGTTTAACGTCACGTATAAAATAATTATTTAAAATTTTAGTTTTTGAAATCCCATAAACTCCCATTAAACGAACCCTCTTTGCATCCTCCACAAAGCACTCAGCAAGCTAACTTGTCTCAATAAACAAACCCATTCATTGCCCCTCACACACACTCCCACCTAAACCTCTCACCGTCCCCAAAACCTCCCAATTAAAAACCAGACGAAAACAATCTCATCTCCAGCCGCTAAAATCGCAATAAAACTCACTCGTCGCTCTCCTGCCAGCCGTCACCGTGACACATATACACCCGTTTTCCGCCGCGTATACACACAAGCACGCACGTGCGCTCGATTCTCTATATAGCCTCTAAAGACATAGGCGCGTGCCGCCGCGCGCAGGTGGAACTGAGAGAACGAGGCGCGGGTGACGCCAGCGGAAAAAGAGGTATATAGCCCGCGAGCTGGCGCGCTAACTGCACTTTCCTGCTCTTGAATCGGCGCGAGGCGGCGACGAATTTTCCAGGTGAAAGGCGCGCAAGCGAGCGAGCGAGCTCGGCCTGGAACGCTCGGTCAGCTGAAACGCAATATTTCCTTGCGCAAAGCTGCAGCCCGAGAGAAAGAGAGAATATTGAGGGAGGGGTATATGCAGGAGTGGCTGCGAGCTCAGCTGATTTTCTGTGCAGTGAGAGAGGGAGGATTTGAGGAAGGTGTTACTCGGGTTGGGAGGCTGCGTTGTGTTGGAAAAGAAATGGGTGATTCATGAGGTGTGATGGGGGAGATGCCGTTTGCGTGTTTGGGTTGGTATAGTTTTGGTGTTGGTTGCGGAGATAATAAGGTTAATAATGATGAGAGAGCTGAATGACTGCGGATGAACTTTAAAATTTAGATAAGATAATGCTTTTAATTAATGGTTCTATTTTATCAAATTGTGTTATAGAGCTATAGTCACGATTTGGTATTTTCAACTTAAATTAGATAAGCCGTCTTGAGAATTTATTAATAATATTAATATTAGTGATTAATCTTTTAAGTAAAAGTAACTACCTTATTTTATTAATATATAGGAAATGATATGTTTGCAAAAGTAATACAAAATAATACACAGTATTTGAAATCCTAAAATAAAAACAAGTTACATTAATTTATTACATCTAACTCAAAAATTATTGCAGCTTTCATTAACATATAAATAATTTGAAAATATTACTTGAAATTCTTTTTCATAAAAACATAAGTAATTTTATTAATAACTAAATTTCAGATAATCGATATAGCCTACAAAAACAAGACTTCTTAATTTCAGTAAAGATAAGTTTTTCTATGTACCACTTAAGATGCAGATGGCTTAACCCCACGTTCGTTCTAATTTCGTAAAAGTTATTAACTAAGATAGCTTACTACAGTTTTGTAATCGAAAATCAAAATTATCGATATATGGTGGCATCAAAAAGTAACCAAAAAGAAACTGTAACAAACTTGAAGCCTGCTTCTGAAAATTTCTGCTCGGAAAAATTTGAAAGATTTATTATACTAAAAAAAAATTAATACTTTTCAAGTTGCAATCTCTATTTAATCGAAAAAATTTTGTAGTTATTTTTAAGATTTGGAATAATGGTAAACTACTTTTATAAAAAATTATTTAGACCTAAAGTAACCCTGATTAATGTAAATAAATTTTTAATTTTTGTAATTCTAATATTACGTTTTCAAAAGTATTTAGAATCTTTCACAGTTTATAAGTAAAGGTTAATATGCTTTTTTGCAAGCAATATTAAAAAATACCGAAAATTTTCAAATAACTTGAATCTACAACATAAAAGTCGATACATAGTCTTTTATCGACTTTTATGTCTGGGATAAAAGAAGTCATTAAAATTTCAAAATTGTAGATAAGACAAGCGATTTTAAATCATTACAGATAATCATCTTAACAAATATCATTATTTTTGTACTCTTTTGTCTGTCTAATGGTAATCAGTTTACGTGATAGAATACATCAATTGTATAGATGAGCTATAATGAGCTGCTTTGCAAAGAGGAAAATTTGGTAGTGGGAAAATATATATAAAGGTGGTATGTTTCTAAGTTAGCATTAGTCGTGCCAAGTCTTTGTCTTAAAACGTCTAGTGTGTTAAGAAAAACAATCAAGACAATCATGAAGTTTGTTTATGTGATTTATTTCTTTGGTTGCAGTGCATGCATATTCAGCACGATTGGAGGTACGTAAAAGATAAAAGAATTTAATTTTTATTGACTTTTTGAGATGTTTCTTTTTACGTTTTAACTGCTTTACTAATAATTTATGATTAATTATTTTTATTTCTTGTTTTTTGAGTTTCGATAACTTGATAATTTAATAATAAAAGTAATTATAATAATAACAAAAATTAATAGTTTATTTGTTATTTTAATATTGTTAGCTGCACCTAGTCAGGAAGTTCGAGAAAAACGTGCTTTGGCTCTTGAACTTTGTCCCGAAAATTCAACTCCACAAGAGTGTATTGCATATGCAGAAAAAAAGTCAAAACAACTTAATTTTTGCCATACTTTTGAAACTGGATCCGATATTATTCACTGGCAAGGGTAAGTACTAATCTATAATTTGTATGAAAATAATCGATTTACAATAAATTATTGTGGCAATGAAAATTACCAACTATCCTAATAAAAATTCGGTTATTTTTTTCAATCAATGAAACGCTTTTTACTATATTTTTTAGTCATTTAAGAATTATAAATATTATAAAAATTATATTATGGCAATAATTTTATTTTAGGTGTGGAAAAGTTTATTGTGGGAAAAATACAAGAGTCATTGAAGAAGATTTGAGCAGACCATATCCTGACTGTTGTGATCACTGCGAGATTATCGATGAAAACAAGGAAGCTTTTATTTCTGGTGTATTATAACATATTAAAGAAAAAGATTTTCATTACCATAGATTCTAAAATTAAAATATCTAAAGAATTCTTATTTATGATTAAATTATGTAAAGATACCAAAACATCTAAAAATCCGTTTATGTTTCCGTGATAAAACTTTTTATTGGACTAATAAAGATTACATTGATGATCACATTTTAGAAATACATTTATTAGTGCTTTAATTTTAAAACTTATTAAAAATAAGATTTTGTATTTACTTTAAAATTTTTCATTTATTGTCACCCAAGTTATTAAAATCGAGATTATGAAAATTCTTTTATGAAATCATTTAAAATCAAAATACAAATATATATAAAAATATAAACCAAAACTATGGTTGAAGCGATCTATTTTAGATCTCATCTTCTTAATTAAAATTGCTAATTTGAAGCTGTAAGCAAAAAAAAAATATCTAATTTATGCAAACATATAATCAGACGTGCGGTGAATATTAATTTCTATCCATCTGAAATGGTGGGGATACTGAAATATAAATAAGGCGCTTTTAAATTTTCCTCAGTTAGTCTGTGATTTGCTTGAGCACAACAACTAATAATAAGCTTCAAAATGAAATTTACTTTTGCTTTGATTCTTGTTGTATTAAGTGTCTGCCTATTTGACACAATCACAGGTATTTATTGTACTTTATTTTATTGAGTAGAAAATTAGATATTTACATAACATTATGCACCAAAGTAAAATGCGTTTTTTTCCCGCGTTGAATATAGACTTTATTTCCAGCTAATTTTATTTTCTCGTATTTACGGTATAAAAATTTCTATGTTGGTCGAGAAAAAATATTTTATTTTTTCTAAATCTTTGCTACAATAATTATCCACGCTGTGCGCTCTTTTTAAGTCAATAAAGTGATTTTTTTTAATGAAGCCGAGAATAAATTTAATTTGTTCGACAAATTCATAGAGATATTTTTTGGTAAGAGATGTAATAAACTCTTTTTATTTTTAATTTTTTAATTATTTTAATTCTCATAATATTTTGTACATAAATTTCTCTATTTATTATAACTGGCTAGCAATTTCATTTACAATTGATTGTGTGATTACGGACTTAAAGATAAATATAAATATTGAAAATTAAAATTTTTTTAGCTGCTTCAAGCTCACGCCAAAAACGTGCTGTAGCCCGTGAACTATGCCCAGAAAATTCATCTGATGAAGCTTGCAGAGCTTACGCGGCAGAAAAATCTAAAGGCGCAAATTATTGCCAAACATACCATGTAGGTGGTGGCGAGATCGAATGGCAGAGGTAAGTCAGCTACACTTTTATTATTTATGAAGATCATTAATTTATGTTATGTTTTCGAATGTGTGATGTTGAATATTATTTAAGATAATCAAATATAAATTGTAACATCTTGAAATAATTTCAGCTGCGGAACTGTTGCGTGCGGCGGTAACACTAAACTTGTACCTGAAGATTTGAGTAAACCGTACCCTCAATGCTGTGAGCGTTGTGAATAAATCTAGCTGTGATGCACGCTACCTAATCCTGATTCTATTTCTATTAAAATGACTTCGATTGTTGAAATGCTGTGGACGACATTTATCACCGACAAAATTTAATTTATCGAAACCTAATGTAATGTAATACAAAAACTTTAAGAAATTTTTTTGATATCCAAAATGTAATGACTGCAATATAATAAAAAAGACTATTTTTTCACAAATGTTTTTAACTAAATTATTTAAACATAATTCTTAAGAAACATTTTAAATTATATTCTATACACTTTGGTTTATAATTTTACGTCTATTTTTTGAAATCTAAGACTCAGCCTTAAGATTATCCTCTGTTACTTAAATTTTCGTATTATGCAATAAATCTATTATCGGAATTTAGATTCTTAAATAGTTGGTTTTTATCGCACTGTTTACGCAAGTGATTTTTTTGCATTTTAAATATTTTCGTGACCTGATTTCTTGATACTTGCACGATAAAATAATAATAAATTTGTATGCATTTTAAATAATATTTTTTTTTTGTAATTAAACAGCTTAATCGTTTCGTATCCAAACACGTGCCGCGTGGACGTCATTCGAAAATCTTAAATAGTAATAAATATAAATAATTTATTCATTATATTTTCCTCCTTCTTATAAAATGAAATAATTTATCTACGGACAAGCGATGCTCGAGATTATATACAGTCAAACCAGAAGCCGGTTGACCTCACAAGGGTAAGCTCCTCGTTGGGAATATCCCACTAGAAGTTTAGATAGAACTTACTAATTTACATCGAGAAATTAGCCGTTGATGGCAAAGTGGGGAGTCTTATCACTAGTAAGATGAGCTCGTAGAGCCTAAAGGTAGGGATAAAGACGTCAAATGTGTGCAAGACATTTTGCTTACGAGAGAAAGGATAAAAGTGAGAGTCTTGATTTTAAGTCTATTGTTTATATCAAGTTCAAGGGCTTACTTGATATATTATGATGCGTATCTGATAATTTTAATACTTACGAAATAAAAGGAATAAAGTTAAGGCACGAAAGGATAGATTGTCAAAACTATTAATTTATTTAAAATATTTACAAGGTTATAGTATTTTGTAAAATTAATACTTATATATTACTATATAATTTATAATAAATATATCAATGTAGCATTACGTTTATTTTATTTTAATTGTGAGTTTTTCACTGCCACTTAGTTTATTGTTGAAAATAATTTTCCTAATTAAGCAATATTAATCGAGTAATTATTAATTAAACAAATTAGAATATGTATAAAATATAGTATAAAACTAATGAGTAAATTTATTTTACAACTGTACATTATCTAGTGCCTCTTAATGTTGCATTAACGCAAAACACTTACAATGCAATTAGAGTCTTCTGACTAATAAAAAATTAAGCGAGCGATTAAAAGCATCTACTGGATTCTAAATATTATTTTTTATTGTATACAACTTAATAAAAGGAAGTATTTATTAAATATATTCATATTTCAAATGTAATTATAGTGGCTATAACTGTTACAACATCTTTTCACGAAAAAAATACAAACTCTACTATTACGTTCAATAAATGATACATCTGTTTTTAAAATCCCAAATCACAAAATCTTTTAAGAAATATTACAAAATCGATAGTTGACAAATAAGATGACTCAGATCACAATCATTGACAACATCACCGGAATAAGCAAACCACCTTGGATTAAAAAATTTGTATTTAAGTACAGTTTTGTCTACAATAAGTCGATACAAAATATAAATATGTTATCAAACCATTTATCGATTATCTACGATCATCATAATCGCATCGTGTAATTAGCGACAACCTGATAATTTTAATTATCCATCATACTTGCTATTTTTATGTTTATATCAAATGACTATGAACATTATTTTTTCCTGTGCAGATTATGTCATATTTTGAAAAACATAGCCTTAACAAGCGAAGTGTGAATCACTTATTTAGTGAAATCATTAATTCAAAAACGTTAAGTGGGAGAACATAGATATAAGAAGGAAAGCTTATTTCTGGGCTTGAATGCCAAACAGTGTTTCAAAGGATTCAATGAGAAGAGTCATAAAAATTCTCTCTTACAATTTTTTAATTTACAAGTTATAAAAATGAAATTTTTAGTGATACTTTGTGTAATGATCGCTTTCACATTTACATTCACTACCTCAGATACTGTGAATATTCAAATAGGTATTTTATACGTAATTGATTACGTTTTTATAATTTTTGTCACTTTATAATTTATCAATTGAATGTCTATTTTTAGGTAATTTTAATTTATTATAAATGTTTCCAATAAGTTGAATTGTTGTTCAACTTTCCACTAAATTTACATTTCCTTATAAAACTGATTTATTTACAAATTTATAAAAAGGTTATTTAGGTTTTTAATAGAAAATTGTTATGATTGTGTTTTTAAAAATTTTGATGTTTTAATGTAAAGTTTATTCTGCTGAGAAATATACGAATATTTTGAAAATGTTTATAAATAAAAGATGATTTAAGATTTGACGTGTTTAACCTTTTTGAAAAATTTAGTTCTTCTTTTAATTTTATAGAAACTAAAGAAGATGAACTGAAAGCAGAATACTGCAAATTTCCAAAGAATAGTCCGTTTCGAAGAGAATGTGCACTTTTCAAATGCAGCAAAGACACTTCAAGAGTAGTAGTAACACCGTGAGCATCTTTTTAAATTTATACAACTATAAATTTTTTGTTATTTCTATTTTAAAAATATATAGTATTTAAAAAAATATATACCATAATATTTTTAGGTGTCCGTACTCTCGGTGTCCGAATAAATTAAGTTATAATTTAGAGGAATTTCCAGAGCCATACCCATACTGTTGTGCGCCACCAGTATGCTAATTATAGTTTTTAAGAAATCATTATAATTACTTTGTTACTCATCAAACTAAAATTTATAAGGATTTATCTGTAATGTATAATAATTTGTAATATTCCATAAAAATTTATTCATTTTTGTGCACAAAAATTATCTTCTAATAAACACTGAAATAGAAAATTAATTAGTTAACCTAATTATTCAAACTTAATCATTCAAATTATTCAAATTTTATTAGGCACTAACTAAGCCATAATTGGGAGCTAAATAACAAACACATTTATATTGATAATTGCACAAGCTAGTTAGGCTATATAATTTTCTATTCGAGTAGTATTTGTATTAGATAGTTTAATTTTACTAATATTTAAAAAGATAATAATCCTTATATTTAAACCAATTATTAGCAGTATCCAAACCCGCAACTAATAATTAAATCATCAAATCCCTGTAAGCCATCTTTCAAGTGCCCAAACAAAATCGAATCCCAACCAGTGCCATTTACACTAAGCAATATACGAAACAGCCGCGGAAATGTCCGAAGTGTCGAGTCGGTAGACCAAAAATAAAGAGTCAGCGCTTCGATTTCCTGGGAAGCGGTTCAACAAACGGAAAACCAACGTACTCGGTTCTCTCTCTCTCTCTTCGCAAGCACACGTTCTCAAAATATCGACATGCGCCCGGCTTCTCGAATTGCGACTCGACGGGGAAGAGAGATTCCGTTCACCTTTTTCCCTCATTTTTGCATTCCGCTTCTCTTTCGAATACGTAGTAACACAAGTCATAGCTCGATTCGTTCGTCCATTAATCAAATAGAAACGTCAACGACCGTCACGCTATTGCCGAATTTTTTTTCGACGCGCTAAGCTTGAGAGTGAAAGGATTGAGAAATTTTTGGAGCTTACGTCGTCAGTGATTTTTGTTTATTTGATGGTTTGTTATTTATAACGAGAATATGTAAATAAGTGTTTTTAAAATAAAATATATGTTTTTAAGAATAAAAAAAATGTAGTTAGAGAAAGTATTTAGTTTTTTTGTATGCGTAATAAGCTTG
>JAPYZA010002113.1:0-19700 GCA_030522685.1 Eupelmus azureus | reverse complement strand
TGAATTGCAGGTTACAGACAGGCTTTACGGAACAAGAAGTGCTTCAAATATTTTGTGACACTTGTGAGGCTGTATCTCGATTGCATCATTGTCAAACTCCTATTGTTCATAGAGACTTAAAGGTACATTTAGGTTTTTATATTTAATTTATATTAAAATCTAGCTTTTGTAAGTTTTGAATTTAAATATGAAACTGATTTCTAATGTCTCGAATTTCAATTTAAAAGATTAATGAAACTTAACTTGGATTATAATTCAATTTATTTTCTTTCTAGGTAGAGAATATTTTGTTAGCTGATTCAGGGAACTATGTTTTATGCGATTTTGGCTCAGCAACAGGAAAAATTCTCAATCCAACTGTTCATGGAGCATCTGTTGTAGAAGAAGAAATTAAAAAATATACAACACTTAGTTATAGAGCACCAGAAATGGTTGATATGTATAGTGGAAAACCAATTACTACAAAAGCAGATATTTGGGTATTGATCATAAGCACAAAAACTTTTTATGGTGATAAAATAAATTTACAATAAAAAACATTTTTTCTGCTTTTAGGCTCTTGGATGTTTATTGTACAAGTTGTGCTTTTTCACTTTGCCTTTTGGAGAGAGCACTCTTGCTATTCAATCCGGAAATTTCACTATACCTGATAATTCAAGGTTAGTGTTATATTTATTTTTCATAATTAATTATATTTAATTAATGAATTATATTTTCTTATAGATACAGCAAAGGGTTGCATTGTTTAATTCGTTATATGCTGGAACCTGATCCCGATGTTCGTCCTGACATTTATCAAGTGTCAGCAATTGCATTTCAAATTACAGGAAAGGAGAATCCTGTTCAAAATTTACATGTACGTACTTTATAGTAACAGAATGTTATTTTCATAATTCCTTTTTATAGAGCAGTTAATAGTAATCTTAAACGTTTAATTTTTAATTTCATACACTAAAACAAAAATGGTTGTACTTGTAGAAAGTTTCAACGCCAACAATAGAGGGTCTGCCATGTCCACCAATGGAGTCAGAATGTATAAAGCGTTCCTCTTCTGTGAAAATTCCAAAGAGTACGACAGTAACGGCAGTTGAAGGTACGTCAGTCACACCTAGGCAAAGGCCAAAAGGACAAACTGTCAGCACGGGTCCTATCAGCTTGAGCGGCCAAATAGTTAGTCAAATATCAGGACAAGGGAATCAGCTACATCCGCAAAGTCCAGCGGGCAACTCCGTCTCCTATGTTCAGGTCAATCAGCAAATCACACCTATCAATACTCCCCAAGCTTTCTTGCAGCCAATTCCCGGTAATAGTCAACAAGCTTTGCAGTCATCTTTCGCTCAAGTGCCACCACACATTCCTTCACCCAGTCAGACTGCTCCCTTTGGGCAAGCTCAGGGACAGCAGTTATTCAATCAATCGCAGAGTCCCATGTCGAGTCATTCTCCTCTAGCTCAGCAATCGCCTATCACAGTGCCAGACAAGAACCTTTATTACTTTGATTCAAGGCAGCACGAACCGAGAACTCCAGTAGCTCCAGCAAATGATGAAAATTTAGAAGCCCTATTTCCTCCATCTGGTAAGTTTGCTCCTGAAAATATACTACTTATACTAAATCGATATACAACTAATTTTAACATTCTTTAAGTATACATTGTTAAATTTTACTTTATAAATTTATATATTTTAAAAAAAATAAATTTATAAAATTCTTAAAAATTTATTTAATAAAATATTGCGCGTTACAGGTTACCCAGATCCTTTCAAAGACGACGGTCGTTCCTTACCTGGTCCCGCACCCACGAAAATTCCTCCTCCAGTTGCTCCCAAGCCCAACACTTCGAAGGTCCCGCAGAAGTTGATAACACCGACGAGTAGCACTGCACCGGCAACAAAGTTTATGCCACCCGTGCAGTTATCCACTAATTTGAGCCAAAATATAGCTCCACCAGTGTTGCCAAAGCCCGTCAACAAGACGGAAAGTCTTAGTCAGAACATAAGTTCAAGCTCTTCACCTCCAGAGAGCCCAACGTCGAACTCTTCGCGGCATAGGCGAAACGTCAGCGACACAAGTGCATTCAATAAGTAAGTTACTGCTAATTGGAATAAACATATATATTCAAGTACCATTATTCCAGAAATATATCATCTTCTTTAGTTCAAATTATTTTATCATATACTAAAATTCATTTTTTTTTTCTTAAAAAGATTATTCATTTTCAATAATTTCAATATAAAACTTTCATAATCTAAATTTTCATAAAAAAAAATTCATTTTAATTTATAATTATCATATTTTAACTCAAAGTTAGAGCGTGCAGTTGTTTTTAATCTTGCTAAATACTGTCAATTGCTGTGGAACAAATATAGCATTAAGTATTGATTTCTAAAACTTGTATACTGCATAAACTCACGCTTCAAGTTTTAAGCTTAAAAGTGAAAAGCATTCAACGAACATATACAACTTCCAAGTTTAAAATACTTTTTATTTCTTTTTAATTAACTATGACTAATAATCTACTTTTAATTATTAATGATAAAAAGGCATCACATTTTGTGAATAAAATAAGTTTATCTATTTATCTTTACTTTTTCTATAGATTTGATTTTTATAGACTTAAAACACTAAAAGAATACATAAATTTTACTAATTTTAATTTATATTGTGTAACTATTTCATTATATTTTAATTTAAATTATTTTTATTATGCTTTTTTTTACATTTTTTCACACTCGACATTCACTCATGACGTCGCACTTTGACGACAGAAACGTCAATCATTTCAGAGTTTTTGCAAACGAGACATCTCAGTTCCTAGCTCCATACGAAGTATCGGTGAAACCGCGTACTGAAGATGTTTCGCCTCCAGAAGTAACCTCGGATATAAAACCTGGAATTGGTGCAAGCGCATCGCATGTACGTGTTGTAAGTAGTTAAGCGCACATTTTTTTTTCGTTCCTTATTTTTAGTTCAATTATTAAGTTTTTTCCATAAAAAATGACCAATTATTTTATTACTGTTTTATAAATTTATTTTTTCTTTCTAATTAATTTATATGTTCTTATATTTGTGTTTATCATGTATTTTTTTATCTTTGTAATTTAACTAATTTTTTCGTTCTTTAATATAATTTAATTAGAATTTTTTTCTAATTTTCTAATTACTTTTATAATTAATTAAAGTTATTTTTCTGCACCGTACTTTGCCTTAACTTCACCAAAGATGACCTCAAGCATACTAATATAGTTATTGCAAAAAACATAGACTATGTTATTTAATTGGCATTCCTATTAAGTAAGTGTAGATACTACGTGTCGTGTAATCTAATTGACCTACTTTCCAATTTTGTAATGAGACACGGGAAGTCATGCATGAGGTCTTCGTTTGGCCCAAATGAAGTCTTATCCAACTGAATCCTTATAAATTTATCACTGTTATTGTGATTATTAATTTATGAATCAGGGAGAATTATCAAGCTTATCGGGAGCGGAAAACAGATCGTTGAGCGCAGACGTGGCGGCTTGGAATCCTTTTGAGGACGTTCAGCCGTTCAGTCAGCTTACAGAAGATCACATATTTGGTGCTGAATTCGACAGAATAAGAAGAGGTAGCAACAGCAGTATCGGTGGCGTGAAGAGCCGCGAAAGTTTGGTCATGACATATACGGAAGTCCCTAAGGATCCATTTGAATCAGCTCCCTTTAGTCTGCCAAGTAAGTTAAATAAAATTTAGATAGTTTATCCATTTTTGAAAACATTATATTGCTTTTTAAAAATAATTTTTTATTGCTACTTTAAATTTTTATTTTCGTTATACCAAACTTTTAAAATTAAATATATTTTGTAGAGCTGTCTATAAATTTAAACAACTGCGTTAGATGGATTTTATCTATACTTTTGATATTTCAGCAGGCAAGAAAAGCAAAATTGGAACAAAGGCTGCAGCTATTGCTGGAGGTAATGCATGAGATATTTCATTTTACTACTACTATTTTTACCAATCTTTCTTCTTACCAACATAACTGAAGTAGGCAAGAATCTTTATCTTTGATGAGTTTCGGAATCGTTAAGCGTATAAAGATCCCGGACGTTAAAAGTTAAAGAACAAAAAACTATCATGTAAGGAAAGATTTTTGTTGCGAAAATTAGGTCAGCCAGCACAAAGGTATTTAGATATGTTACGTATATAGTAAAATAATACTTAACTTATCGGTTAAAAAGAATTAGTTTAAAGAAAAAATGATATCATTACAAACATGCTATACCGCCATTTTTTAATTTGGATGAACCAGTGATTAACGATGAAACAATTTTCATCTAAAATTTAGTATATTAAATGCTACTAGCGTGATTAATATTTGGCAAAATTCATAATTTCAAAAATTCTAGTCCGTAGATTGTTATCTATATATATATATATTGTAATATTATCTGTTTGGTCATTCAGGGGGAAACAATAACTTTGTCGCGCACTTCTTTCCAACCCCTGTATCAAATTAGAGGCAAAAGTTCTGTTATATTTTTTAAACAAATATCGTAATTAGCATTAAGTTTAATTGATCAAACTTGTGCAAGTCTTTATGATTTTTAATCCAAAGTCAAAAAATACAGTTTATGTGTTTTGTAGTCGATAAGAATCAATTTGTTATTATTGAAAAAGAAAAAAAAATACATTTTTTTTGTATTTATAATCGACGTAAGTGCTAGGTAGACAACGTCAAAAAAGTAATGAAATTACAATGATACTAATTTGCCTTTTTGTTTAAAAAAACTCAAAAGGGTAAATTTATTAACCGGACATATTAAAGTCTGTTATAAACAAAATGTTCTGTGATTTAATATTTTTTCAGTTACTGTTATGCTCAATTTTATACACAGATTAGTTTCAATTGAGTTTCAGTCATTATCTAACATTTCAATAATCACACTAATATAAGTTTTCTTTACGTAATCTGTATGAAAAGAATGTAATTATTTTATAAAATCATGCTTAAAAGATATCATCAAAACATAATAAATACGTATATATGATTACATATGTAAAGAATTTATCTCTTGCATAAAACAGTGGATTTTTTTATTACTTGGCACAAAATTAAAAAAAGTAATTCGAGATGGTTAGGGTCGCTGTAAATAATTTTGCGACTTACAAAGTTCGTGACAGTTAAGAAAGTAATGCTGGAATTTGACAATGTATATTTTCAAATTCGACTGTGAAGATGGCCAAAAGAGAGGAATTATTATTACTTGTATGATATATAAATAATTACAATAAAAACGAGGATGTTTTCATTAAGTGTAACATGTGAGAGTAATGTTTATTGCATTCAACTCAGACGTGATCAGCAATTATTATGACATAGCGTTAACAATTGTATAGTATAAATAGTAGTATCCATTTGTGAAGAATCAAATACGTATTTTTCGCGAGAGAAAATCCGAATTCACAAATAAACGGACAAATATAACAGTGTGCATTAGTTAAGCACACTGATGATGCATCTACAATTAATATACGTATGCATATATATACATATATAAATATATCATATAAATATATAAATAAGTAAAGATAGTTTTTGCGACGTACTGAACGAGAATCATGTGAAAAGGCAATGATTATACAAAAATAGTTTGATGAAGATGAAGCTATTCACTTTTTGACACTGTAAATTTTTTCTTCCATACTTCTTTGTGTGTTGCGTGCTGGCACGAATATAAATATACGTTTTCCACTCTCTTGGCTACTGATATGTATTTCCATTGTTTTCTTCTTTTTCTTATCTACTTGTGACCCGCGTGAAAAAGTCACAAAGATATATCGAATATATTTTCCATAATATCAAGGTGTAAAAACTGTATTAAGACAAAAAATTACTTTCAATACATGATAAGGAACGAAAATATAGCGAATGTCTTGTGGAGTCTGCAGCATGTCCGAAATTTTGTAGCACCGAACATGGGAATAATGGAACGCTTGCTTATTTGTGTGTATTAGTTTGTTCTCCTTTTTTTTTATTTAACGGTTGTGTAAATACTGACTTCATACACCTGGCGGCACTAAATGGTAACCGGATCACACGCATCATTTCTCATCCGAGGATATTTTCAACTAAAAAAATTAACATAAGTACATTTAATGATTTTAAGTCAGTTGATTTGGCACTTGCACTGGCTTTTATTGCGCAAATACTGAGTGAACCGGGTGCTTTTGGTAAAGTGTCTTCTCTGTCCACTGTCTGGAACACCCTAATGAGTTCAGGAGGCTTTTAACAAAATTAACTTATTTCCATTTAAAGTCGCGTTTATGTTTTTCATCGTTCGAACAAATATAATATGTAACAGTTATATACATATATACAGATTATATATAAATTACCCGCGAAAAGTGATTATATGTATTGAATATACATATTTTTCCTGGGTCTATTTTATATAATTAACTATATATGAATAATTTGTAAATAATATTTAACTACATAATAATACGTGATTTCACCTAATGCTAATCATAACATGTATATTTGAATATAATGATTTTTCAGCTTATATTTAAATATATAATTATTTGTGTTTGGATGCATCATATATAATTATGTATAATTATATACAATTCGTATATAATTTTACTTTTATCTTTCGGGCACCGAAGAAGATTCCTTTGCAGATCTCATCCACAAATGCTTGCTAAATTAAAACGTGTTTTTTCCTGATTATTTTCTTGTTAACCAAACTTTATGCGAGATCACTTAACGTTGCAAAGTAAAAACTATCAACTGGTTTCGTTTAAAGCTCTGGAGGCTAGAAAAAAAATTTCAATTCCAATCATAAATGTAAATCGATTTTTTGTTTTTATTGTTAAATAAAGACATCTTTGCGAAGAAAAAAGAAAGAAACTAGCATATACATGTAAAGATAACGAAACGATCGTCGTTTAGAATGTAAAATCTGAGAACATCGATTGGGCCTGACAATTTTGAGGCATTGCTGTGTATTACAATACTGATGTTAACAGCAATAAATAATATGTATATTAGAACATCAAGTTCTTTGTTATTTTAAAGTTATTTATTGATACACGTGCAAAATGCAGCAGTGTAAATATTATCTGTATTTATAGTTGATTCTAACATATGTTAGAATACTCATTTTTTATAGCATACTATTTATTTTTTACGTATATTTCCACGAATTATTTTTTATTAATAGCAAATAAGTAGAATGATTTCTTTTGACGAAGTTTGTATTTTTTACTTTTTTCAGTAACCAGGGTTTTTATTATACACATATATATCATATGTTTTTTATCAGTAGGAGAAATTATGTTTTACATTAGAATCAGTCATAATTTAATTTAATATAATTAAAGTAAATTTTTATAAAAAAACTTTTATTCTTTATAATTACAACTAGTATATTAATTTCATTAAGTATTTAATTAATAATACTATAAATATTTTATTATTTTTATTATAATTAATTAATTTATTAGTAGTGATTTCAGCGTTAAAGAATAAATAGTACTATAAGAAGTTTAAGAAAAACAATTTATATTTTGTATCAGACATTTCTGCGTTTTTCCACGGTGTCTTATCCCTAACCCCCAGAATCTGATTAGGACTGTTCCAGACGAAATGGTGGCACTACTAACATGTTATGTAGCTTATTTATTTTTCACGCATTGTTTTCTCTTTTGTTTTTTACGAAAGAAAAGTAAATGATTTAATTTTTTGGTACACTCGCAAGGTTCGAAAGCGAGGAAGACTGTAATGTGACACGAGTAGTCGTAGCGTCATGTCGAGAGTGTAATTTTCTTAATTTTTTTTTGCACTTCACTGGTATATATCTGATATGCACTGTCTGCGGCAGACCTAATCAGACACCTCCTCTCTGACTCTCTTCCTTTAATTCTAAGCTATAATAATAAGGTAATAATAATTAATGCTAATGCGATGTGACATATTCAACATATGGGTGACTGTGTTTGGTGAACAAAATCTGGCATATCTATCCAATGCTATCTTTTTTTTTTACATTTTTTTGTAGATGAATGAAATTTATGGTAGGTAAGTATTTGGCTTGGTTTATTTGATCAACTAACAAATAGAAAATCAACAATTTGTTAACTATAGGATCGAAAAAGGACCGTCTTTTTTAAAAATGAAATAGCAATTTTAAAGTTAAATTTTAGTAAAATAATTTATAAATAATTTTTTTATTTTAAGAAATCGAATTATATAATACAAAAATTATTTGAAAAATATTATGTAATAAAAATTTTTTATCAAAATTAGATATTTTAAATTTCATTGCACGAATTGCACAGCTTCGGTAAAAGTAAATACAAATTGTTGTAAACTGAAGCTTTCAATGTATTGCACAAAATTGTTTTCAATGGATTTTACTAACAATAATTAAATGCTTATCACAGGGTCATTTTCAACAAAATACGCTTTACAATCTATATTTGTAATTCTAACTTTGCACCAATAGACATTTTTGAAAACATTGGAAAGTTAATAAAACGCGGAATAAAAAAATTATTTTTTCTTAAAAGATGCTGCGTGAAAAAGCAATTTGAAATAGTTTTCGATATAAGTGTAAAAAAGTTGATTCTCACGTAAGGGCTAGTTTGCCACCCCAGCGAAGCATTATTGCCTAAGTCGAGAATCAACTTTTGTATGTATTCCGAACTATTCTTTGATACAGTGAACGTAAGCTGCATTGGCATTTACATTACTATAATCATTGCTAACAAATTTATTAACAGTAAACACGATATATCAATTGAAAAGGTATTTAATATAAAAAATTACGAATATTTTTATTTTTATCTAAAATAAAACTACTTAAAATTTGATTAAGATTAGGGTTTTTGGGGCTGAATATATTCTTTTTTACAATAACTTAACTAACATTAGTCAGTATTAAGCAACACTGATGACTTTATTGAAAATATTTATTCAAAGTAAAAAGTTAGAATTAAAAAATATTAAAAAATAAATTAATCAGACGAGTTGTTTTAAATTTGTATTAACCGAATCTTATGACCATATTTTTCTAGTATGTTAAAATGTCATATATGAACAAATGATGTTAGTATATTACAACAAAGCTTCATTTACTGGTAATTAAGTATTTGCATGCAATTTTATGATTTTACGTATTGGTAGATTGCGTCTTACTTTCCTTATAAATTATTAAAATTTCTCAAAAAGTGATTATAAAGAAATAAATTGGAATAATTCGAAAATGCTCGTGATATCAGTCATGTAGAAAAACCTTTTGATGTATAAATCGGAAGCCAGTTAAGGAAATTTAATATGCTATAAATTCTCTAAATTTAGTTTTTCCGAATTCAGAAAATAATATCAGCTTAAGTACTTAAGTAATTTGTTAAATTAGCCAAATAGTTAGATTAGCTAATAATATATAGTTGAGAGACTACTTCTATTTTTAGAATTGCTAATCCAGTAAAAAATATCATTGGTACAACTGAGTCGTCATTTTCTTTTATGATTTTTAATATTGTATAAGTAAAATTAAACATTAAATTTAATCTTAATAATATTGATAAATTTTATGATTTATATTTACTTATTTATGCATAATGTCTAAAAATCATATTCCTAAATTTTTTTGCATAAAAAAAGATCCTTCATTATTTTTAGATTGTAAACTTAGTATATATCATCGCGAAAACTTCTCTCCCATATAAAAGGTGTCCGTTAAGTACTCAAGAATACAAATTCACCTAATAATTACTACTTATACGATTCCTGATGCATAACATCAAGATTTTAGTAACTTAAGATTTTAATTTCTCTTCTAAATATAAAACCCTTTTATTTGCACCGATTCTCTATATTCAAACACGCTTATCAGAATACACACCTGAAATTAAACGACAAATAGAGAGCACAGTCTTATCATAACAAGCGAACCTCTGAAAATGACCCGTATTCTTAACAGCTTCTCTTAAAATTCTCCATACATCTACTCGAATAACCCAAACACCAATCATCTCTAATAAAGCCTAGAAAAAAGCCCAATTTCAGCCGGTCTACAGTCGGCACAATTCGTTTTCTCTACTCTGTGCAGGTGGCTCGCTCCCGGCCTCATCCAACCCGCCTGACCACCAGCCGCCGCCGCCACCTCCAGCAGCTCAACCTCAACAGCAGCAACAACAGCAATCACAACCAAGCCGAGCAAAGGTATACAGCTCGGCTGCATCTCAACAGCAACAGCAGCAGAAGCAGTGGAGCCCCGAGGTGAGCAACGGGCCAGAGACGACGAGCGCAGTTAACGTCGACGAGGAGGCTTCGTTGCTGACCAGCGCGGCCAGTCCGGTCTCGCCTCCGTTCGTGCGCGCACCCATCGAAGATCGTTCCAAGTACGAGAAGCTGGCCTTCAACGCGGACGAGGTGTCGAGCGACAGCGACAAGGAGAAGAAGAAGAAGAAGGAGGAGAGCACGGAGCAGCAGCAGCGAGCCAAGAAGAAACGCCGGCGCGTCAAGGCGGTCCTGGATCGCGCTCGCAAAAAGGTCGTCGAGCACCAGCAGCATCAGCACCAGTCCAGCAAGCCTGAAGCTGCGCTGGGCCAGCATCAGCCGGAGTTGAACAACGGAGCGGTAAGAGCCTACGATTCGGACGACTCGATCGGCTCGGCCAGCGACCTCAAGGCGATGAACGAGGAGGACGGCGCCGCTGGGGACGAGTACGAGGACGAGGCTGACTATGACGACGAGCTCGACGAGGACGAGCGGGAGAAGCGCGACGAGACGATATCCGAGAGCGTGCGCACCTGCGGCAGCTCAGCCTACCACGCCGAGTGCGAATCCGTCGCGACGCACGAGGAACCCGAGCAGCACCGAATGCGTAGACTTAAGCGCCACCAGGCGATCCAGCAGCATCAGCAACAGCAGATGCAGGCGCAGGCGATGGACGCGAGCAACGATCCGATCGTCGGGCACCAGTACGGCGAGCAGCCGCTGTTATTAGATGACGAGCTCGACCCGGAGTCGAAGCCCGAGCAGATCCAGGGCGATCCGTTCGTGAAGCACCAGTACAAGGTGAAGCCGCTCATGCTGAACGACGACAGCAGCTCGTCGGAGGACGAGAAGAGGGACAAGCCCGAGCTGGTGCAGAGAGGCTTGAAGAACGGTTTGTGGAAGGTGGAGGAGGACGTTTTTGCGATGGCGCCCTTCCCTAGGTCCAGCAGCTCCAGGAAGAGCAGCGGCGCGGGTAGTCGGGAAGATAATAAGAATAGATCTAGCAGCAGGACCAATACGCCAGCTTCGGCGGTTAACAACAACGCGCCGGCCGCGCTTTCCACTCCGGCAGCCAGCTCGCCCATCATTTCGGGGACGTTGGTGGATATAGGTGACGATGACGATGTTAAGTGCGACCAGCAGCAACCACCGATGTATCACTTTGTTGTTCCCGCTGCGGTGGAGACAGTGGATTACGTGCCCACGCCGCCGCGGAAAACGAGCTTCCAGATGGACGACTGCAAAGAGAAGGACTTGTTCGGCTCGTCGCCATTCGACTCCAGCGGCTTCAACAACCCCTTCGACAGCATGTCTAGCTATGTGGTTCCAGAGGTCAACGCGAATCCTCAACCAGTGGCCACTATGGTGACGATTACGGACCATCCGAAGGCGTACAATGCTCAGACGTCGTACTTCCCGGCTATGTCGCCGACGGTCGCGTCCAGCTCGAAGTTCGGCGTCGTCACGGTCAACTCGGGAATGTCCAACGTGAGCTTGCCGCCGTCAGTGATGAGGGATGAAGAGCCCAAGGACCTCTTTGGCTCGATTCCCTTCGACGAAATAACGTCGTTAACCCCGAGCAGCGTTAATCTGCAGCAGCAGAGGCCGACCTCGCTGCCCCTGACCCAGTCGCCGACTTTCGTTGACAAGGCTCTGGGTTCGATCCTCTCGAGCAGCGCCCAATCAGCCCATGGTGGTCAACTGCCGCCGATCTGTAATCCTAACTATGGCATGCCGCTCAACACCATCCAGAATAGTGTCGCCAGGATGCAGACGCTTTCGCCCGATGTCGACATGGTCACCTCGCCAATGTCCCCCGAGCCTCTGGTCGCCCAGGACTCGCCCAAACATAAGAAACATCATCACCACCATCACCATCACGAGAAGGCATCCAAATATCTGGACAAGTCCAAGTACCACTTGATCAACGAGAACCGCAGCGAAAACATCAATGTCTTGCCTTCGAAGATATCGCTGTCATCCCATAAAAGTAGCAAGAGTTCGTCTAAGAAGACTCCAAAGAGTAGTAAGAAGTCAGCTGCTGTTACGGCTGGCTTCAGTAACATGAGCTTCGAGGACTTTCCCAGTGACGAGAATAACGAAGACGGGATGAGGCATGTTGCCGCGACTAGGGCTGCCTACGAGGTTATCAGAGAACCCGAGAAGAGATTCGGCTCGCTGAAGAGAAGAAGCAATCCGTTCACTTGATGATTATGCCTCGTTGACGTCCAGCTTGAAACAACTTCGAAAGGTTATAGCGCTTTGTGTAAGTTGATGCATTATAAATTTATAGAGGATGGCAAATTAATTAATTTGATACTATTGAAGGAAAAACTCATGAGAAAAAATTGTGAAACATGAAAATGATATCTGTCAAAATTTAAGTAATGTGCTTTAAGTTTAAACTCTATTAATTGAAGAAATGCATAACCATATTGCGATAATTATTCAAAATTTAACATTTCATTAGTAATATCATAATTTGTGACCGTTCCTCTACTAATAATATCTTTATCAACCAAAATGTCATAATATATTAAAAAGTATAAAAACTATCAAAACAATTAAAATTTAACGTTCAGCTTCTAGATTGTTTTCATGTTACAGCAATTCAACTTAATTACGCTAAGTCGCATTTAATTTTATACTGAATTATAAGGTACAATTCAGTCGCATCACTTAAAAATGCTATAACCTTAGAAATGAGTTGTTCTTGTACTCAGGCAGGTGTATCAATTACAAGATATATAGTGAGACAGTACAATTTATTCTTTTGGTTTTGAATATTCGAGGTATGGTATCGATGAATGTTATTGTTATTTCTTTTTTTTAAGTCTGAATGTGTCTTTTTTAAGTTCACGGTTTGTAAGGTAACATAGGAATTGCGAGTGTCATTATAACGTGTATTTTACAAATATTTATAACAAAAATATAATTTTTGTTTAAATTGAAAAAGTATATTTATAAAAATTTTAATATTAGTTTTCTCATAGAATAAGTCATCCTAAAAAACTAGTATTAAATTTGAATTTCCTTCTTTTCTAAAATTATATCTTTGTTATTACAATTAAATTATTACAAATTATTATTTTTGAATTATGAAACTTAATGACACTCAAATTCCTTTAAAGCATTAAAAAGTACCGAGTATAGGAAGTTAAAAGTACCGAAAGTATTGACTCGTCCCCCCATAGATGCATTTAGTAACTCCTCAACTTTGTATGGTAATGGAAATAGGTTGTTTGTGTAACTTAGGCAGCTCGATACCAAAAACTCAAAAAAAGTAACGCAAATTAAAAAAAAAAATAGATTGAACGAACCTTCCAGTAATTTGTCTAAGGCAAGTATGTGCATCTATTTTTGCAGCTAAGCATTTTCACGACATTTTTATGTACTATTATAATATAAAAGCGTATAGGTATCACGGCCAACTTTCATTGGTTGTATTATTAAGTTAAAAAAAAACAAAAATATCAAAGACTCTTCTCTACTCTACGAGGCGAATACTCAAAATGCATGCGTGAGTGTTTGCAAGGAAACGAAAAGAAAAGAAGGAAGAAAATTCAGATCTTTTGTGAAAATGATTTTTACCGCTGCGTAATGGAATGAGATGGATAAAAATCAACATACGTAGAATTTTTAGACAATAACCGACATCTATAGAGAAACAGTAAAAAATGGTTGTGTAGTTTAAGACACCGCTTTGTCTAAAAATCGCCTTATCACAAAAGACTGAATCACTGTAACAAACCTTGCTTATTTATAACTTCAAAGTTTGAAATAAAAAAGCTCTATCTCTTTAGATAAAACAAGGTCTGATATCGACATTTCGATTATTTCTTATTAACTTGTGCTAAAAAAATTTTGTAAATATAGAATTCTATAATTTATTTCAATTTTAATATAATTTATATTATAATTTATTTATACAATTAAGAAGTTGAATATAAGAAAAAATATGTCGAAATTTCGTTTTCAGTCTTTGTCAGTAAACAACTAAGTAACTTATTAGAAGAAGAGAGCAAGTTTAATTATGTCAAAAATATCATTTTTTGACTAAGTGCTCTTAGTCACTTTATTCTTGTTATTTATTTACAGCTATCATATTTATACTTTACTTTTCCCTTATGTATAATAAAAGTAAAGAAAATATTTATGTGGAAACAAACAAACTGATATCACTTCTAGTACTTTTTAAAAATTCATCAGATAAGTTCTGATTTAAGATCTAATTTTGTTTCTTGTTATAAATGTTTATTTTTAAATAATTGACCCTAAATAAGTATTTTTTCGTAATTAAACGTGCTCGGTATTCTCAGAAGCGATGTTTGTAATTACAATCGCAAAAACATTATAATATATTCATTTTCGAGACTTGAATGTCACGTTGCCGTCGCACCAAAAGTTGTCGAAAAAAGAAAAAAATCTGCGGCTATAGAGATTGCGATATCATGATGTGAAAAGTTTGTACACAGTAAATATTTTTGTATTAAAATACAAATGATGTTCTGAAGATAATACATTTTTATGCGAAAGAAAAAATTTTGTATGTATAGTGAAAAAATACAGAATATTTTCAACATATTAAATGTTTTATTTTAATAACACGTGAGTTCGAACCGAAACTGAGTACAAAAATTTTTACTGTGTTTATAAGCAAATTTACTGTCGATTAGTACAAAAAGGTGCTAAGCTTTTTCTCGTATAAGGCTATTATAAATACGAGAATGTGTAAACGAAACTGTGAAAAGTCAAATCATTAGTAAGAAGCCTTATTTGCCCCCCTTCTTTTTTTTTGACATAAATCTTGTACGTAGATCGTACAAGCTTTTTGATGATGAATGTACATACACGTAATCGTGTTTTGTCAGTTTAGTTCTTTATTTATTTTTATTTTGTTTTATTTTATTTTTTTTTTTGTAAACGGTTTTGGAACAGAAAAATAAATATATATTCCTTTATATAAACTATTAGATTTTTTGGATCCCTTAGTAATTTATTCGTTCACGACGATAAAGATTCAGTTATAAGAGTGTAAAAGTGAGACAATATTATAAGCAAGTCTTAAATAAATGCGATATATGTATGTAAAGTGATTACATAGATAGTAGACGTACGTAAAAATTTAAAATTAGGTGCCTTCCTTGATTATATTATAACTTGAAATTGTATTCTCATCTATCGTTTCTTTTACTGGAGGAATCATTTTATGTATAGGATTCGGTATTTAATGGTTTTTTTTGTTTCCTTTTATTACTTATACTGTGTAAAATGATATAATGCTATACTTTTTAAATGAAATTAAGAATTACTTAGACTGTCGTGCCAACTATAATACCATTCTATTAAAAACATTTAGTTGATTTATCGATTCAGCTATTTATTTATATTATTCGTATTTATCTCAGTGATTGGACAATTAAAATTATTTCAAGGAAAATTAATTTACTAAATAAGTAAATTATTCAAATTGTTCAAATAAGTAAAATATATTAAGTTTATTGCAAATTTTATAAAACATACACTTACTATAGTTTGGTAAACTATTTAACAGGCAAAATTGCGAATAAATAAATAAAAAATTACAAAGTTTCTGACTTAACAATTTTCGCTTACATCAAACATATTTTAAATGAACCATATACTTTGAATAACATCTGATTAAACTATATCAAATTATTCAAAAACATCCGGATCATTTATTATTTTATGAGATTATACTTTAACTTTGTCTTTTTCTTTGATTTATATAAACTTCATGATTATCATTATTTATTTCTTTTTCCTATGAAAATAGTCTAACGTTGTTATAAAATAATTCGACGGTATTATAAGTTAGTATTATTTCTAAACAATTAAATTTATAAAGTATTCATAAATTTCATAGCAATTGAAAGCTATTCATATTTATAATAATCATTACCGAATTCTGTACGTGAATCACGTACATAACTAGATTATGTCAATTCTATGTATGTACATACCTTTGCGTGGTATTGTTAAAATCTTTACTATGTTCTCGAGCAGTATACAGTTTAGTTCCTGCAATGATAAAGTAAGGAACCGTAATTAAAAAGAAGTTTTGGATAATTGTTCGAAATATAAAGCTTTTAGTTTCATGTATTTATCCATACTGTGTAGGCACTGCGACCAAATTTTCTAGGATTTTTTTTGCTTTTTTTATGTAATCTTTTTTGTTTAACAATAATGCAATGCGAAATTTCTCGAAGCTTTAAGAAAAATTAGAAAGTTGCCAAAGATTGTTTCACATTTGTAAATGAAATAAAAATGTTATATTGAGAATTTTATACATAAAGCTCAATGTAGAATCAGCGTTGCATTATTAAAAAATTTATATCTCAACTAAATAAAAATAATTTAATTCTCATTTTAAGCCTGTGCTGGAAGACACGACATAGCGACAGACATTCCTTAGAAACGTTTATAATATAATATTTATAAGGTGTTTATCGTTGCGTAATATTATTTTGTTTTATATTTTTACCGAATCTATGTCGACCGCCCCTTCAACAAATCCATTCATTGTCACTATTTTCCGTTACACACAACTTTGTATTTCAATTCATGCGATAATTCAATTAGAAGAAAAAAGATCTTTTAATATATAAAGCGCTTAAACTCAGAAAAATAATTTTGTATTGCAAAGTTTTATATAGTATTTGTGTGGAATTTTTTAATATTCTTTTCATTGAATTATCCACGCTTGAGCAAATGCAGTATTTCATTTAACTGATACATATCACTTTCCTGATTTTCTTCAAGAAACGATAAATTTTGTATTTCTTTGAATTTTATGCAAGTATTTTTATTATAGGATTAAATGATAAACAATACAAGATATTTTCTACTTCACAAAAATATATACATAAATAAAATAAAAAAAGATAAAAAATTCAGTGCTTTTAGAGTATTATCCATTTACGTATTATTATTGTCATCGTTATGGTATTCAAAAAATTAAATCGAGTTTTCAAAGCCATTTAATCCTGCGATAAAAATATGCATTTATCGCTGCTCTACACGCGTCAAACAGCGAAAAAATCTGTATAAGAAATCGATCCTTCGGTTTCTCTGCGCTTGCTAATGAAACCTCAGAACTGTGAATTATATAGAAGCTTTTGAAAACTAAAACAGACCGCAACGAGCTAATCATTTCTTTGCGTAATTAAAGCATCCATTGTGAGCGCTCTATTTCCGTTTTTGGCAGTTTCTTATGTACACCTCGTGAATAATAGATGAAATTAAACACAATAAAGCGGCTCGCTATTGCGATTTTTTCAAAGGTCGTTTAACTTATGATTATGTATATAAAGTATTATATATACGCGAAATTTGTAAAGGTGGGTTATTATAATTGCACTATTAATTACAATCACTCTACATTATGCATACAATTACATAAAGAGATGGATTTATATACGATTTATTATAATACGATATGGAGGATTAAAGGGAGAATAAGTAAGAATGAAATATATTATCGTGTGTACACATGCAAGTGTCAAAAAGCAAAGAAAAAAAGAAACGTTTAATGTATAGATCCATAAAAGCGTGGAAGTTGATTTTTCGCGGAATTATTTTGTCTAGCTGCTTTTACCGAAAGTGCGAATAAAAATCGAGTGAGGATATTTTTCATGATCGAGTTTAGATGGGGTTGGTAGTTCGCGATGTTAGGTATGCACGCGCGTGTGTGTACATAAAGTCAAAAACCTTATTGTATATTCTATGTATAAAGTACAAAGCGCTGAAAAATAAACTGTATTATAATGTGAAATGTTTTAAATTCATTTTACAATTTTCCCCTGAAGAGATTATGCATGATGCTTATAATAGTGATTAAATTAAAACTCGTAAAAACATTTTTCTAGTTTGTTTTCTCATTATATGTGACTTTAAAATACTTACAATACTGCTATAAATATTAGTAAAAAATACTATATATTTACATAACAATTATATATAGAAAATTAGATATCATTTGATTATGAATAATTTTAAGTAAATTCGATTTAAAATAAATGTATAGCTACTTTGGAACATAAAGCTAGTATATATATAATAGTATAATAAAGCTAGTATATATATAATAGTATAATAAAGCTAGTATATATAATTGAATTCGATTCCAGTCTCTTAAATTGATTGCCAAACGATGCACTTGAAACACGCACTCAGAGTTAAGTAGTACGCAATTGCTAAGTGACGTAACAATTTTTCTATCAACAGCAGCACATCTTTTCATCAATGTTTTTAAGTCTCTGCCTCTCCATGAAAATGTTTATCAGAAAAATCGTGACCCAGCTAAAGAAATTGAGCCACGACATGAAAATCGACAGCTGAAGCGCCAGGCCTGTGTTGATTCTATCGCCTCGACGAAAATTGTTGGTGTCCGGTTGAATATAATCCATAAAGTCAAGGATCGCGCCGCAAGTCAGCCTGTGGTGAATAGCCTGAAAATTCATTTATTTTGATTATTAGTATTGCAAAATGATTTATTTTGACGCAAAGAAAAATACAGTTATTGAATAAAAAAACATGTTTCTGTGAAATTGAAATACGTACTACGTACTGAACAAGTAGTGAGATACCGGTTTATGTCAGACGCATTGCATAAACGAATTATTAATTATTTTCTTTTGAATTTATTTANNATCTACTTATATTTTAATTATTAGTTACCAGCAATGTAACCTTTTCCACCATTATTTGATCCAAGCAATAAGACCATAATAAAATGTTTCAAGTTTAGCCTATAACATTCACCTCAAGCTCTTGGCCCGTCGAGCCCAACAGTCGCGCGAGTCTCCTTCGATACTGATCGCAAGTCTTGTAAAAACCATCGGTGAGTACAACGGCATGAGCAAGGGATAAACAGCAAATGAGAATTGCGAAAAAGGCCGCCGGCATCCATTGCTTGCACGGTGATCGCTGCTTAGGTCCGATCACTACGACTTGGCCGTCTACATTTGCTCTGAAAATTAACGAGCCGGTTACGAGGAGGTGTGAGTTTACCGCGCAACGATTAAATATTTTATATATATTTTCTCTTAATGTACTCTAGTAGTCATACTCTAGTTGGGCCTAATTGTTGAAAATTCTTCAAGTCTTAACTAAGCTCTATAATTAGGGCCAAATAAAATGCTATAATTATATTAATAATAAGGAAAAGTAATTTGCCCTTTAATTAGAGCCTCTTTAATTATCTCCTATCCATGGTAAGTAAAGGTTTGAAAATTAACGCGAATATGCTTAAGTAGATAAGTGGAGGGGGTGGTAATAATTTATTTTGATGTAATTAAATTACACGTTATAAGTACATACACTATTAAATCTAATTACCCCTTTCATAATTTACAAATTAACAAAATATTTATTTAATCAATCTACAAAAGCAATAAAAATTTTCATATA